>CABHPH010147599.1:1014-68201 GCA_902168325.1 Peromyscus nudipes
AGTTCGAAAATCGCCGAGGGGGGAGCCCGCGCCGCAGCTTCCTGCCCCCGGCCCAGCCCTCTGGCCCCGGCCGCCTGCAGCCCGACTTCCTCCCCGAGCTTCGCTCGTCGCCCGCTCCCTCGGACGGGGCCGCCGCGATGGGACGCCGCACCCCGGCCCCTGCGCGCCGCTGAGCCCAGAGACGCCGAGCCCAGCCCCGCCACCCGCCACTGCCCGGGGCCAGTGGCGCCGGGAGCCTAGTCCGCGACCCCTTGGGAAAACTGGATCTCCGAGGCTGGAGGCGCCTGGCCGGCTGGGTGGGGACCACCATGGGCAACGCGGCCGGCAGCGCCGAGCAGCCCGCGGGCCCCACCGCCTCGCCCCCGAAGCAGCCAGCCGCTCCCAAGCAACCGATGCCCGCGGCTGGAGAGCTGGAGGAGAGGTTCACGCGGGTCTTGGTGAGTGTGACCCGGTGCGCACCAGGAGCCTGGGATGACAGGGGCTCCGTACGCGTCCCCGCCTCTTGGGACCCAGGTGCCGCTTGGAGATCCCTGGCCCACCTGCTGCCCCTCTAGGGGGTGGGAGTGACAGTGTCATCTTTCAGAGTGACTTAACACTCTCCCCCCACAAAAAACTTTCTTCAGCCACCATCAGTAAGCCTTCTTAAGGGAACCCCTACCCTATGCTCCTAGGTCTCAAGGTGTCAAAAATGCCCTGTGAGATTGGGTTCCGAACGCGCGCAGGGTGGGAGAAGGCTGGCGCCCCCTTTTCCACTGCACGCAGGCCCAGCTGCTGGGTGCGGGTCTGGAGTGCCCGCCCTTCTGCGTTTCAGGGTCAAAGATGGAAGGGGTTATAATTTAACCTCCTGGAAGCCGTAGCCCTAGTGGAGTCTTTGGTTCTGGTTTGTTCTGGTGTGTCTGGCCTAGGAGTTGGACTCTCAAGTCCTCAGCTCGTATTTCTTATCGCCCCCCACCCCGCGCCCCGCTTTGCCCCGGAATGGGTGCTTGCATCCACCATGGTCACCCCCTCCTAACCACTGAAGGGAGTAACATTAGGAAGGGCGGGGTCAGGGTGGGTTGGTCACTCTGCCTTGGGGTGGAACCAAAGTCTGGACGGCTCCCCTCCCCCTTGGCTCTTACCTGCTTGGGAAACTGGGGCAGGGGATGGGATGGAGGAGGAGCTGGAGTCTAGGCCCCTGGGGGAGGGAGCCATCAACTCAGGCTGAGCCTGGAGCAGTCAAAGTGTTTCTGGTAGGGTGGGCACTCCAGTGCAGTCAAAGGTTCCTAAGAAGGGTGGGAGGCAGAAGAAGGGTTGGGAAGGGGGAAAGCCTCTCATTTTCACTTCCCCTCTTTACCCCAGCACCCTTTCCTGCTCTCTTTTGTAGGTGGTTGCCCAGTGGTCTGTCTACTGTTAGCCATCCCTTGCTGGACACTGGGTAACAGGGTGGACTGTTTCCTGGAGGCACTTCTCAGTTTCAGTAGGCTGGTGTTGCGGGTCTGAGGGTGGGCAGCCCAGGAGAGAGAGGTTCACTCTGGAAGCAAAGAAGTGCTGGACCTCTGTCGCCTACACCTCCTAGACAGCATTTCCCCACTTTGGCTAGCCAGTCATTAAGCTTGACTTGCTAGATCCTTTGTATGATCCCAAAGGGGCGCCTCCCAACAGTTCCTGAGAATCCTGGCTCCCGTCCCCTCCAAAAAAAGGACAAGAGGAGCCTGGGCCTCTGTAAGATGGGGTGGGGCCTGTCCTTGGGAAGGCAGGGGCTCTGAGGGACATTTCAGAACAGGTTAGCCTCGAACTTCCCTACCTCTCCACCTGCCCCTAACTCCCTCTTCTCCAAATCCAGACCTTGGCCAAGTTCAGCTGAGCTGAGGAAGTGGGGGAGGGGGCATGTCAGGAGCCTGAGTTAGTGATGAGGATGAGATCAGCCTGACAGGGGGGCCATGGGTCGTCTTTCCCTTTATGTGTGTGTCTATGGATAGGGGTAGGTCTGGGCCCCAATCTGTTCAGTCATGGGGAGGAGCCTTCTGAATAATTCAGACCAGTGGAAATTCCAAAAGTCAAGTGGAGATGTTCTGAAGTAAGGGTGGGACTTGACTGCCCTGGCCAGACTTATGGCTGTGGTGATGAAATGCAGCTGAGAGCCTCTGAGTGCTGGGACATGGAGGGAAGACCAGGAGATGGACCTTTCTGAGTCTAGGGCAGCAGCACCCAAAGGGGTACCCATGCCTTTCAGGTCCCCTGGAACCCAATGTGTCCCTTCTTCCTGGGTGGGTAAACCCATCCTCAGGTCACATGGTTTAGAACTGGCTTTTCTAGTTCCCTGACCATCAGGGTCATGAGCCCCACCTGGATTAACAGCCTTGACCTCTGCCTGAGGCTACCCAGGGCTAAAGATTTGGTGAACCCGGGAGTCTAACAGTGGGTGTGGCTCCATGTGACCCCTACTCCTGGGGCCAGTGCTCAGTCTTTGGGTGATGTCTAATTCGAAAAGAACCTGAAGTTGTGGGGGTCCCACCCTATGGATCCCTCAGTGTTGATAGGGGACACAGTTCCCCAGTCACATGGCACCAGGGAAGCTGTCATTTCAGCTTATCCCTTCATCCCCGGTAGAGAGTAGGATTCCCAACTCCACAAACTCTTTCTCTTCTCTTAGCCATGGCTCTCTCTCTCTTTTTTTAATGGGTTTGGGGGTGCTTCTACCAGCCAGGCAAGGGGAGCAGAGAGATGTTTTCCCACCAAGGATGATGGGTACTACCTTCCCAAGAAAGCTGTGAGAGAGAGGGGATGCCCTGCTTAAAATGGGGTTGGGGAGAAAGAGCAGGTTGAGCCAGGGTTTTTGGCTGCTGCCTTAGCAACTGCGGAGGAGCCATGGCTGCCCCACTACACAGGCCTGCTATGGTGGTGGGAACACCAGCCAGTCAGGCTCCTACGCTTATGCCCAAGGCTGGGTGTCGTCCAGCACCTCCCTGTCTTCTCTGAGAATCAGGCAGAGTGAGGGGTTGGCATGGCAAGCCTCCCTGTACAAGACTGCCATGGGGTGCTAGTATGCGGCTGGCCCCGGTGATCTGCCTGTGGCCCTGGGGTAAAGGAATAAGGGAAAGTGCCTGGGGATGCCTGTGTGAAGCCCAGTGATACTGTGTGCAGGTGGGGCTGTACTATGAGGAGAGGAATTTGCTAGGCAAGGCTCTAGCTCCTGGAGGGGCTCTTGCATCCAGGACATAGGCACTTTATCAGGCAGTATGACCAGTCAGGACAGCCTAGCGGAATATAGGTCCTTGGTGTTCTACCTCCCACTTCTGGGGCTGGTGGTGAAGGGCAGGTTGGACATCTCTTCTTTGCTGGTCAGTGACAGAGGTGTCACTCTGGTGCTTGGGTGTCACTCAGTCCCTGTGCCTCTGGACTGTCTCCACAGTGGATCTCACTGGGGTGTGGCCTTGTGGCTAGATGCTGGGTTGGGCAAAGGCCATAGCTGACCTTTCCAGCAGGCAGGGCTAGCACATGCTGACCTGAAATGCAGGGGTGTAGCGGGCATGATTCACAATGGCATCTAGGGTCAGCTGGATGAGATGAGCAGGAACAGGTGGGTTTGCCCTTGGGGCCACCTCTGCCTTTTTCTTGGGAGTACAAAATTCTGGAAGGTGGCTTGGGTCTCCCTGCTTTTGAAGGGGCTGGGGTTCGGGATCATGCGGCGGAGTGGATGAGTTTCATCCTCGCCGCTTATTTCATGTGCGACCTTGGACAAGTTCACCTCTCTGAGCTCAGTTTTTCATACATGTAAAAGAGGATAACAGGTATATGGCGACCTCTAGGATTGCTGACGTACAAGATTAAGCAGAGGGCTCCGTGCAGATCCTACCAAGGAGCACATACTCCCTACAGCGCACAAGGGGAGCTGTCCTGGGCTTCTCCATCCTGAGGCCCTTTGCCCCTCCCCCACCGGGAACATCCCAGGTTGCCAGGCCTTATTGAGTCATCCCCAGGTCCTCAGCTATCACAGGCCGGGCGGCCTCCTTGCCATTGCACAGGTTAGAAGCAACGAGGCCTAGACCGAAAACTGCCTGGTGGCCGGAAACCACGAGAGGGCGGGCCCAGCTCTCCTGCTGGGTGGAGTAGCTTGGTGCTAACGGTGGTAGTAGCCGCGGTGTGCACACACACGAGAAGGGGTTGGGAGGCCTCTACTTCCCTACACGGATAGTGTGCTGGGGGGGGGGGTTCCCCTGTGAGTAAGAACTCAGTGTGGGCAACAACAGGAAGTGTAGGGTGCTGGGTGGCAGGAAGCTACTGTGGCTGTTCCTGGTTTCTCAGTCGGGGGATTGGGGCTAGGGCTGTCTGTAGCCAGGACCCCAGTACCCCTTACTTTGGGTCGGGGGCAACCAACCAAACTTTGAGTTTTTTAAACCACATTGTCAGCTAGGTCTCCTTGGGCAAGTGACTTAGTATCTCTGTGCTTCTGTTTCCCATCTGGGAAGTGGGGTTATCGCAGTAACTGGTTCGCTTGTTGATGTTTAAATGAGTTGATAATAGATCTACAATACTTGGAAGGAAACTGAGGCCCGAGAAGTGTTTAGGGGATATTAATTATTGTTGTTGTTGTTATTCTCTTGTTAGCCTGAATTATATGGGTGGCCAGGTGTGATGTCCTGGCTCTCACTCACCTCTGACCCTGGAGAAACTAGTAACTTTTGGGTTCTCAGCTCCTGATGCAGGGTGGGTTACGTCATAGTTTCCTCTAAACCTGGGACTGCTTGTAAGAGCTCCTGCAAGTCTGTATCCGGGATTTTAAGTGATGGATGTAACTGATTGTTTCTGCATATGTGCCGACAGCTTGAATGCCAAGGTTGGGACCTGATGGGGAGGGGGAGGGGCGGTGGCACAAACAGGCCTGGAGGTCGCCTTGGCCTTTAGACCTGTCATGCTGAGCTCTGGGGTCCACTTTCAGGAGCTTCCTGGACCTAAGGGGCTGGGCTGTGAGGAAGGGGTGGGGTGGTGGGATGGAGTCTAGATTCTGTGCAAATTGAAAGTGAAATTGTAGGGTGTGGCAGTGTCCAGATGTGTCCAGAGTCTTCAGTCTCCTGGGACAGTGTCTCAGAAGTCAACAAGGCAGACAGTGCCAGGAGTTCAGGCTCAGAACATGAGTTTGCAGGGGCTGGGCCGGGATGAACTGAAGCTGGGATCTATCTCTGGAGTCTCAAGAGGTCTGGGCAGGGAGAGAAGGTTGTCCCCTCACAGTCTATTAGGAATATGAATGAAATCAGTACCATTTATTATTTATTATTATTCTTATTGTTTTTCACGACAGGGTTTCTCTGTGTAACCCTGACTGTCCCAGAACTCTCTCTGTAGACCAAGCAGGCCTCAAACCCAGAGATCCTCCTGCGTCTGCCTCCCAAGTGCTGGGATTAAAGGTGTGTGCCACCACCACCTGGTTCTTATTTATTTATTTTTTATACATTCTCTCACTATGTAGTCCAGTCTAGCTTCAGATTTGGAGCTAGCTTCCTGTCTCTGCCTCCAGAGTGTTGGGATTATACCAGGCCTATGCCAAATGGCAAGTATCAGCTCCTTTGCTTGGCCACACCCCGTCCAATTAACCCCATCTGCTTCCTCACCTGGCCTGAAGCAATAGGCCTGTAGGGAAAGGGCCAGGACAGGTTTGGCCAAATTCTGGAGCCAGCTTTGGGCAATCCAGATGTTTTCACAACATCTCTGCTTACTTACTATCCCCCCTCCCCTGACCTTGAATTCTTCTGTGGACCCCTCCTGTCTCCTGTGCCCCACATTTACAAGATGCCCCTTCCTGGTGGTGGGGCACCAGAGAATGTTATTATATCAAAATATAGCTTCTGGCCGGGCGTTGGTGGCGCACACCTTTAATCCCAGCACTGGGAGGCAGAGGCAGGCGGATCTCTGTGAGTTCGAGGCCAGCCTGGGCTACCAAGTGAGTTCCAGGAAAAGGCGCAAAGCTACACAGAGAAACCCTGTCTCGGAAAAAAAAAAAACAAAAAACAAAAAAAAAAAAAAAAAAAAAAACAAACAAAAAAAACCCAAAAAACAAAAAAAACAAAAAAACAAAATATAGCTTCTGAATATTGCCAGGACCCTGGGAGTAGGAGGTGGGCCAACCTGTGCCCATTCTGTGGAGGAGGTAGCTGAGGCTGACAGGCCAATAAGCGGTCAGACTAGGTGGGCCCAGAGCCCACCTCGGTGGAACTTAGCTTCAGTACCTCTGCATCACAGCCGCTCTCCTCCATCTTCTCAGGAGGCAGATGGACCACTCATACATGTGGACTGGCCCTTCCTGTCCTATTTGGACAATGTCAGCCAGCCTTTTGTTAATCCCCCAGCGCCTGCTCACTGTGCTGAAGGCCCTGGTATGGGACTTGGCTCCTAGTTTGAGGGTGGCCCTACCTCACCCCGAGTGAATGGCATTTGCTGGCCCATCTCCTGCTCCCTGGATACCCTGTTCCTTGGTGGGCACAGCCACAGCCGGAGAGCAGCTGCTAATGAGTGCTCAGCCTTGTCAGAGCTATTTCTGATTTCTGAGCCTAAATTTAGATTGTCTGGCAGGCTGGCACGTGGGCCTGGGGCCTGAAGAGGCCCAGGTAGGGAAGGGGTAAAGCAGCACCCTGTCTTCTGCCATTGTTGAGACAGGTATGCCCAGTGGCCCCATGTGGAGGTTGGCTCTCCCTAGCACTAACCCTGGAGTGGCCCTGAGGGTCTGAACTAGGGCTGTGACTCAAGGCCAGTCAGCACCCCACCCCCCCTCCACCCCCACCCCCCACCCCTCCACCCCCACTCCTCCACCCCCACCCCTGCTTACTGGTTTCCTAAGGTAACCTTGGGCAGGTCACTGAATGAATCTGTGCCTGCCTCTGTGAGATGGGCGTATAAACAGTGCCAGTGATGGCGGTCAGGACAACAGGAGGTCAGTGACTGGCGTGAAATTCACTTAGGTAAGGCTGGTTGTTTAATCTGACGATGGCTTGTTACTGAAATTAGAATTACTGCTAGGTGGTCGTGGCACAGGCTTTTAATCCCAGCACTCAGGAGGCAGAGGCAGGCAGATCTCTGTGAGTTTGAGGCCAGCCTGGTCTATAGAGCGAGTTCCAGGACATAGTGAAACCCTATCTTGACAAACAAACAAAAATGAAGTACTACTGGGCCATTCCAGAGCCAAACAGGTCTCCAAGGTAAGTGAGACCTCGGACATCCCACATCAGAGAGGCTGTCTCTCTAACGCTCAGAACCGTGGGCTCAGCATCCTCCTCCTTTCTCTCCTCTGCACTGGCTCCAGCTCCAGGGTCCTGGCAGGCCTGGCTCCCACTTCCTCTTTCTCCAGCCTTGCTTGCACCTCAGTTCCCCAGCTCTGTCTCTGTCGGGTCAGACAGACAGACAGACAGAGAGGAAAAGTGGCTTCTGAGGCCCCCTGAAGTAGCGTAGCCCCCACCCCACAGCCTTCAGACCCCTTTTGGACAGGCTCTGTGGTGCAGCAGGAGCAGGCCTGGTCTGCTGCAGTTTCCTCCGACTAGGCTGGCTTTCGCAATGGGGACAGGGATGACGTACCTCAGTCCCTGGCTGGCGTGTGGTGGGTGGGCAGTTTCACCTCACAAATAGGGCCCCAGCCGGAAAGCTTAGGCAATGGGGGCTGATAATACCCAGCTTCCTGTTCTCCGTGGATGAGTCAAGGCAGTGATTTTGGGGTGAGGTCTGGCCAGAGCCCCAGACCTAACCCTGCCACCCAAGAGAGGAAGCTAGCTGAGGAGTCTGGAGTGGGCGTGGCTCCTTCTCTGCTCCAGGGATGGCCTCTCCTCAGAGCCAAGGGTCAGAGAGTATATAGCCTCAACTACCAGAGTGGGTGGCAGACAACTCCCAGACTTTGGGCTGGGCTCCTTGGGGCTTCCTATATCCCCGGTAGAGATCCAGACTAAACTGGGAGCTCCAGGAGGGCAGGAATTGGCACTGGGGGTCTGACATATAGTTAGGTTCTTATTAAATGAGGTTTCCGGGACTGGGGTGAACTGGCCTTGTTTTCTAGGTCTGTTGGGCTTGTCCTTAGGGACATGGGGACCCCTGCTTTTGGCAACACCCACTTAAACCCACAGTCCTGGCCGTACTGTACGTCTCATCTGACCTGTGGTGACAAGAACGTGTAGCTAGGGGAAGAGGCCCTGGGGAGAGTCCTGCTGATGTATCTTAGATCCTGGGGTGTGTGTGGGAGAGTCCCAGCCTGGGCCACCAGAACCACAGGCCCAGTGTTCTGCCTAGTCTGCGGTGGAATGGCTTCCACCCCTAAATTCCCCCCACCTCTGCCGCTGTGACACGTCTTTCTGGAACTCCCTGGTGACTGACACACTGCCCTAAGCCCCTTCAACCCTCTGGGCCTAGTCTGTGCACACAAAGTGTCTGGTGACATGTAGGAATGAGACCCTGCCAGCAGGTCCCAGCCGGGCCTGTCTGGAGATGGCTTCCCCGTTAGATGGGGGTAGAGATCATGTCTCCTTAGCTCCCATGAGTAAAATGGAGCCTAGAGGTGTTGGAGGTCCCTGAGGAATGCACACACTTGCCTCATGCCAGGTGTGCCAGGAAGGTGATGTGGTGGTGGCAGGACCCAGTCAGTCTTAGATTCTGAATCCCCATCCCCCACCCCTGTCTCTTTCCAGCTTGGGCCCTGGGGCCTCGGGGAGAGTGGCCTACCTCTCTGGGTCTTGGTTTTCTCACTGGACAACACTGCTTATCTCTTAGGATGAGAGGATGCACGTCTTTGAGGGAGCTTTGTAGACTCCCTGAAGATGCTTGTTCTCTCCTTCTTGGTTATGGGGGAGTCCTGGACTCAGGGGCCTTTGTCTTCCACCTCCCCAGAACTGTATGAACTTGCCTCCAGACAAGGTCCAGCTGCTGAGCCAGTATGACAGTGAGAAGAAGTGGGAACTCATCTGTGACCAGGTGGGTGCCGGGAAGGCTCGCCTGCCCTTACCTCTGCTTTTGGGGCACCCTGCTCTGAAGATGCGGGAGCTGGCAGGAGAGGGGCCCGCCGTGCTGCCCAGGGGATATATCTACTGAGGTGATGGGGGGGGCCCCTCGTAGGACTCTATCCTCCCTTGCAGAGCCTGATCAGAAACTTTAGGGGTCATCAGCAGGGTGTGTCCTAGAGAACTGGCAGGGGCTGCCCTCACTGCTCTCCGCACACCTGGGGACTGAACCTAGGGCCTCATGCATGCTAAGCAAGCAGTCTACCACTGAGCTATATCCATAGCACTTGAGTTTTTGTGTCTGGTTTTCAAACCCAGTCTTAATATACAGCTTAGGCTGGCTTCAAAATCATGTTCCTCTGCCTTAACTTCCAGAGTACTGGGATTATGTACAGGTGTGGGTCTCCATGCCCAGTGGCTTGACTCTCTTACCCTGGGCTGGGAAATATCCCTGGGTTTAGCCAACTGGAGGGGGAGGAAGGAGCAGGTGCAGCTGTTTTTTATTTCTGAGGTCAGAGGAGACACAGTCAAGCAGACTGTGTCTCCAAGAGCAGACAGTTCAGACTACCGGCCGAGCCCTGAGTTCCCTGGGCTGCCCCATCCCTCCAGCTGCTGGGGGCCCAGAGTACTCTTGCCTCATGCAGGGGTGGAGGTAGGTGGAGGCTGGTTGCTGCAGGGTCATCCAGAAGAAGAGGTAGGAGCTGCTTTTAAGCAGAGGCCTGGAGGCTGGCGGGTAGGGAGTTGGAGAGAGGAACCTCCCACTCTCCAGGACCCAGCGAAGCCTTCCACTAATGGGCTGGGTTGAGATATACCAGCTGGGCATCCATCATGGCAGAGTTGGGGTGCCCTGACACCTCTGCAGTTGATGTAGGTGTCCCTGTTAAAGGGCGCTGCCTGGGTTCTCAGAGGGTAGGCTCAAAGACTGCCGAGTAGAAAGGGGGAGAGGGTATCTGGGCACATCTGAGGGTTTTGGGCTGGGAAGGACAGGAGCCTTGGGGGTGGGGGAGTGTCTCTGCTGTGGTCCTTGCCTCTGTGTGAGGGACTAGGGCAGCGGAATACAGGCAAGGAGTGCTCACAGGTTCCCATCTATGCAGAGGGACAGGACATCTGTTCTGAAGATGGCCTGTCTACTTGCCAGGGAGCTGGCTCCTGCTTGAACTTTCCACTCTAGTCCAGGAAGGGCAAGACAGGCCTGAATGAATAACCCAAGGCAGGGCCTCCGGCAGGACTGGCCTTAGTCCCCTGGCCCCAGGAGAGAGAGGCACAAACCAGGCCTGAGGCTAAGGTTTTCCATATGTCCAAAGTCTGTACTTTTGGTATTCCAGAAGTAGTTTAAGACAGCCTGAAACGTCAAGGCTGAGCTGAGAAGGGGGCGTTGGGAGGAAAACTACCCAGTGGTCTTTGGGTTGCTATGATCGCCTCTCTGTACACTCCATCCATCCCCCCAGGAGCGGTTTCAAGTCAAGAATCCCCCCGCAGCCTACATTCAGAAGCTGAAGAGCTACCTGGATACTGGTGGGGTCAGCCGAAAGGTAGCAGCTGATTGGATGTCCAATCTGGGGGTACATATCTCCCTTTCTATTCTGCCCCCTTTCCATCCTGTACTCTAAACAGCTGGGGCAGCCATGTTTGTCTTTTTTGTAGCCTTGTGTGAGTTCGTGTATAAGTATGTATATGTAATTTAATTACTGGGGACTGAGCACCCCAGGCAGGCTCTCTCATTGACTCATGTATGTATCTTAGATGTACTTACGTGGTCATTCCTTTGTGTATTTGTATTGTGTGTGTACATATGTGCACCCTGTTTATTCATGCATAGATAGATGTATGTGGTGGATGTGTGTATTTTGAGGTTTGTAGATATGTTTGTTCTCATGTGTATCCCTGAGTCCGTGTATAGGAGAAGGAGAGAGAGGGAGAAAAATGAGTATGTGTATACCCATACATAAACAATGGGTAGGCACCCTACGTGTACATATCCAGGGTCTCCTCAGTGGATGTGCGTGCTTGTGTTTGATGTGTCTGTGCCTGTGTATGTGTAGAGATGTGCCTGTGTGCGTGTATGCTATCATCTCTGTATGGAGGTATGTCTGTGTACTCTGCATCTTCAAATGTGTGTGGATATACCCTCCACGTTGGAGGGGGGGCATGTGGTCCATGACTGTTCATTCTGCTGGGCAGGTGTGTGGAGGTGGTGGGGGAGGCTAAACGTGAAAGGCCGTGAACGCATAATGGGGGTGGATACTTCTGGCTGCAGTCTCAGGACTGTGGGAGTCTGAGCGCCTGGTGTGGGTGCATACTTCTGGCTGTTGCCTCAGGACTGTGGGAGTCTGGGCTCCACCCACAGACTCCTCGTTTTTGGCCCCCAGTTTAAGAGGCGAGTTCAGGAGTCTACGCAGGTGCTTCGGGAACTGGAAACTTCCCTGAGGACAAATCACATTGGGTGAGTTTAGGAAAACTCTGCCTCCTGGAAGCCTCTGGGGCTTTCCAGCCCCTCCATCATAGGCTAACCTTGTGGACCATTTCCTTCCTCCCCGGCTGCCTGTGCTGGACTTCCACACACAGCTGGGCTGTGGGTCCTGCTCTGGCCCTCAGCATCCCCTGGTATCCCTGAGTCTCTTGAGGATGGGGGATGGTGTTATGTTCTGGGGCAAGGGCACTCAAGGGCTTTTGCTTTGCATGCTTGTTGCTCACTTGGGCAGAATTCTTTCTGGCTGCAACTTGTCGAACCTTGTCCTCTGCAGGTGGGTGCAAGAGTTTCTCAATGAAGAGAACCGTGGTCTGGATGTCCTGCTTGAGTACCTGGCCTTCGCTCAATGCTCTGTCACGTAAGCTCCTGTCTCCAACCCTCAGGCTGCCCCTCAGAGTCCTGAGCACACATTCCTAGGCCTCAGCTACCCCTCTGAACAGGAACTGATCTCTTGCCCTGTCACAGGACAGTTGGACTTGGCCCTGGGCAATGGTTCTTGGGAAGGCCTGTCCTCGGCCAGAAGGGACGTTCCTGCCCCCTTCACCTTGCTCAGCATAGAGTCATGGATGAGCCAGGCTGTGGTGGTCCAGATCTCTAATCCCAGCACTAGGGAGGCAGAGACAGTCAGACTTCTGGCCAGCCTGGTCTACAGAGTGAGAAGCTGTCTCAAAACAAAAGCAAAAACAAAAATGAGAGCCATGAATGAACATAGCCTCCTCCTCTTGCCTCAGTCTCTCCTGCAAATCTGCTCTGCCTAGCATGTCCCTCTGCCCCCATTTACGTGTCCCCTGTGGGGCTCCTTCCATCGAATCTCTAGGTATGACATGGAAAGTACAGACAACGTGGCCTCGAGTGCAGAGAAGAGCAAGCCCCTGGATCAGTCTGTGGAAGACCTCACCAAGGCACCACCCTCATCTGTGCCCAAAAGTCGCCTGACCATCAAGTATGTGGGGCCCCAGATGGGATGATGGGAGAGTGGAGGATGGGGCCGCACACTGCCACATCTAACCAGGACCCCGACGGACTGTGGGAGGTGTAGTTCAGCATGGGGGATCAGAGTCTTGGCTTCTGGACACAAGTATATTAAATCTTCAGGTGCAGGCACCTAGAGACTAGGATCTGAGGGGGACTGGAATAAGGAGAGGGCTTGGGGGTTGGTGGGATCCCTTTCGTACCCATCTAACCCCTTGTTTCTTCCTATGCGGCCTCCAGGTGCCCCCCTTCTCCCCGGTACGTAGTCCCCGGTACCTACCTGGGGGCAGGTGCATGCTGGGCCAACTCTGTGGGGTAGTGGGTTGGAAGACGCAGTCAGCTGACGCCCCTGAGTTCAGCTGCTGCGATTGGTTTCCTGACAGGATGTTCTGCCATCTTGTTGGGAGGCAGGGAGGGGGAGGAGATGACCCTGGAGCACTGGCTTCCTGTGTTGGGTCTGAGGGACCAAATGTATGTTTATTTATTTGTGTGTGTGTGTGTGTGTGTGTGTGTGTGTGTATGTGTGTGTGTGTGTATGTGTGGTACAGTGTGTGGGTATATGTGTGTGTGCCAATAGCTGATCTAGCTAAGCATGGCTTGTAGATGAGTGCTGGGGATTTGAACTCAGGTCTTCTTTCTTTATAGCAAGTGATCTTACCAACTAGCCATCTCCACAGCCCCATAAAATACATGTACATACATATCTATGTGTACACACACACACACACACACACACACACACACACACACACACATTGTTATTGGGACTTGCATCCAGGGTTCAGGCATTTGAGGCAAGTACTCTTATACTGAGCTACACCACCAGCCTGGACCAACTGTATATTAGGCCCCAAGATCTCACATTGTTTCCTTCTTCATTCATCCACTTAACAAACATTTTTTTAGACACTTACTAGATATACTTCTTAAATAGCACATATTAGTGGTAAGTGCTCACAAGACAATTCATCCTGCTTTTGGGGGTCATGGTCTAGCGGAAAGGCAATTTAGTGTGGAGCATAGTCACAGAGATGTGACCTGCATCTCTGAGAAGGCAGGTGCCCATTGCTTGTACCAGAAAGATTTCCAGAAGAGGTGACACGGGAATGATGTCTGACGGATGGACAGATGGACAGATGGACAGTGGCCTCAGAGCAAGTGATGGGGATGCCAGGAGCAGCATGAACAAAGACTGAGACACTTTTGAGCAGTGATAGGAAAGGTTGATGTGGCAAGCAGCAGGGAGGACTCGGAGAGGTGGAACTGGTTAGCGGGGCTAGAAAAGTTACAGAAACGTCGCGAAAACCTCAAGAGTAACAGAGAGCACACTCAGCATACTCCTTACTAGGTGCCAGGCTGGAGCTGATTACATAATCCCAACAAGCCTGTGAGGAAGGTATTCTTGAGGCTGAGGAGACAGCTCAGTCAGTAAAATGCTTGCCCTGCAAGCAAGAAGGCCTGAGTTGAGTCCCTGGCACCCCTGGAAGAAGTTGGGTACGGTGGTATGTGCTTGTAATCCCAGACTGGAGAGGCGGGGTCGAGAAGATCCCCGAGGCTCAGTGGCCAGACAGCCTAGCCTAACTGGCGAGCACCAGGTCCCAGTGAGAGACCTTGTCTCAAAAGAACAAAGCAGGGGCTGGGGCTTCTGCACAAGCTCGCGGACCTGAGTTTGGATCTCTAGCAGCTATGGAAAAATCAGGTACAGCTGCACGCACCTGTGTGGGTGCACCTGCGTGGGTGCACCTGCGTGGGTGCACCTGCGTGGGTGCACCTGTGTTCTCAGTGTTGGGGAGGTAGACCGGAGGACTGCTGGAACTTGCTGGCCTGCCAGTCAGTAGACATAGAGCATTCCGGGTTTAATAAGAGACCCTGTCTCAAAAACAAATAAAGACTGATAAAGGAAGATACATGAAACCTCTGGGCTTCACATGCACACTGAAGTGCACACACACATATGTGTGCATGCACACACCACACACACACACACACACACACACACCAACAAACAAGATGAAAAGCTTCTGAAGAACGATGCTCAAGCTTGACTGGTCTGCACACACACACAACACACACACACACACACACACACACACACACACACTTGCACACATATGAAATGTACACACATGTACACACAAAGAAGGTATCTACCATTGCTGGGTATGGCGGTATAAAGCTGTGAAGGAGGCCAGCCTGGTCTACTTGAGACCTCGTCTCATTCCCCCTGCCTCCCCCTGTGTGGAAATAATGCTGCCATTCCCTTACAAGGAAAGTGAGGTGCAGGGAGATCAGATGCTTCTCTACTAAGCGGTGAGCGGGAATGTTCTTGCATCCAGGCACTTGCGTTTAGTCTGCCTGTCAAGATGGAAGACGAGCCCAAGTGGTTGTGAGCGCCACCTTGTGGAGACATTTCTGGTGTCTCGCTATTTCTAAGCTTTGCCTTTGGTGGGCTTTCCATTCACAACACAGCTCTACTCCCTCCCTCTCTCCCTCTCTCTCTCCCTCCCTTTTTTCGTTTTTGAGTCAAGCTCTCATGTAACCTAGGCTGGCCTCAAGCTCCCTACTGTGTAGCCAAGGCTGGTCTTGAACCCCAATCCTCTTGCCCTTACTTCTCAAATACTGGAATTACAGGCACGTGCCACCATGCCTAGCTCACAGGAGCCCTTTTAAAAGCCAAGTCTTTGAAAGGACCTTTGCTTCCTTTAGCAACCCTTACCACCACCCCCCCCACCCCCAGCATGCCGGCCCTGAGGAAGGTTGCCTGCCTTCAGCTGGTCTGTCGGGTTGGGTAGATAGTAAACCGTGGCTTAGAGTTCCAGATGTGTTCCCCTCACTCCAAAGGACATTTTACCGGCGTGGGGAGCAGGAAGCTGGGGGTTGGGGCTCTGACCCTGCTGCTTCTTCCACATCCACCAGGCTGACACCGGCCCACAGTAGGAAGGCCCTGAGGAATTCCCGAATCGTCAGCCAGAAGGATGATGTCCATGTGTGCATCATGTGTCTGAGAGCCATCATGAACTACCAGGTCAGCTGTGGCGTGGGGTTGGGGCCTCAGGGAGCTGGCTTGTCCCCATGGGGCCTGTGCAAGCTACTGGCTGATCTCTGTGAGTTCAAGTCCAGCCTGGTCTATAGAGCGAGTTCTAGGACAGCCAGGGCTACACAGAGAAACCCTGTCTCAAAGACAAAAGAAAAAAAAGAAAGAAGGGGGGGGGCTTGGCTTCCTAAGAGTTTGTGGCTGGATCTGAAGAGCTTTGGGCATTAGAGGCCAGAACAACATGGCCCAGACTATGCTGAAGGTGTTGGCAATCTCAGGGACCTGCTTGGAGGTGCTGACCTCTCCTCTCTCCCCAGTCCGGCTTCAGTCTTGTTATGAACCACCCAGCCTGTGTCAACGAGATCGCTCTCAGCCTTAACAACAAGAACCCCAGGTGAGGTCTATGCCCTAACTGGTTTCTTGCTTCTGTTCTTGCAAACTCTGTCCCCTATCCCCAGGACTGCTGCCCACCCCACCCCAGCTCCCCTGTCCTCAGGTCCCTGCCGCCCCCTTCTCTTTCCAGAACCAAGGCTTTGGTGCTGGAGCTGCTGGCAGCCGTGTGCCTGGTGCGGGGAGGACACGACATCATTCTTGCAGCCTTTAACAACTTCAAGGAGGTACTGGGTCCGCCATCCCAAACCTACTTGCCCGTCTGGTACTGCTTGGAGTCTGGTTGCTGGAAGTTGTGGCCTCTGATAGGGCATCTGAGTGCTGGGATAAAAGGTGTACGCCACCATGCCCAGCCAGTCAACCAATCTTTAAGGCAGGATATGAGTTAAGCATGTTGGTACAGGCTGTAATCCCAGAGCTTGGAGGATTAGGACTTCAAGATTATCACTGGTTATATATATAGTGAGTTCAAGACTAGCCTCTAGGTTCCAAAACTCAAAACCCTAGATCTCTGTGAGCTTGAGGCCAGCCTGGTCTACAGAGAGAGTTCCAGGACAGCCAAGGCTACACAGAAAAACCCTGTCTAGAAAAATCAAACAAACAAAAACAAAAACAAACCCCAAACTTATGCCAAAACAAAAACCAATCCAACATAAACCCTGTCTCAAAAAAAAAAAAAAAAAAAGGGGCTGGCTGGATATGTTCATTCATTCTTTCATAAATGTTTACCAAGGGCTGACTATGTACCAGGCACAGAAGCAGGCCCTTAGGATACATCAGTGAGCAAAAGAAATGAAAGGCATGAGAGGGCTGGGGTAATGGGACTCATTCAGTAACGTACCTGCTGTGCATACATGAGGACCTGAATCCCCCAGCCCACATAAAAAAGCCAGGTTTGCCAGGTGTGGTAGCCTGACTTTAATCCCAGCACTCCAGAGGCAAGGGCAAGTGCATCTTTATGAGTACCAGGCCATCCATGGCTACATAGCAAGACCATGTTGCACAAACAGAAAATCCCAGGGGCTGGAGAGATGGTCAAGGGCACTTGTTTTTGCAGAGGACCCTGGTTTGATTTCCAGATCAAAAGGCAACCCACAACTGTCCACAACTCCAGTTCCAGGGCATGTGATACCCTTTTCTGACCTCTGTAGGCACCAGGCACGCTTGCATATACATGCAAGTATACACTCACGTATCTAAAATAAAATAAATAAATCTTTAAAAAAAATAGAGCCAAGTTTAGTGGCATGGGATTGTAATTCTAGTTCTGGGGAGACAGTGACAGGCAGTTCCCTGGAGCTCACTGGTAGTCAGTCAAGCCTGCTCTGTGAGCACCAGGCCACCGAGACACCCTGTCTCTGAACACACAGTGTGAAGCTGGAGAGACGGCTCTGTGGACCTGGGTTTGCCTTCCAGCAGCTACATCAGGAGGCTCACAACTGCCTGTAACATCAGGATCCAGTGCTCTCTGTGGCCTCTGCAAACACCCACACTCACATTTTACACATATGTTTATGCAGGAACACGTATAGTAAATAAATATTTTTGAAAAAGATGGATTTGAGCTGGCGGTGGTGGTGCACACCTTTAATCCCAGCACTGGGGAGGCAGGTGGATCTCTGCGAGTTTGAAGTCAGCCTGGTCTATAGAGTGAGTTCCAGGACAGCCAAAGCTACACAGAGAAACCCTGTCTCAAAACAACAACAACAACAACAAACAACAACAAAAGATGGATTTGCTTCTGAAGACCTTGGTTTGATTCCCGAGGTTGACCTTTGACTTCTACACACATATGCACATATATATGCATGCACATGCCTATAATGAAAAGTCAGGAAACCGCTTATCAATGGGCGACTTACATCGTCTTAGAAAATGCTACGTGTTAAGGGGGAAAGGGTTGCCACAGGAGAGGGAACTGCTTGTAGTGAAGGCCTCACTGAGAAGCTGAAACTTGACTGGTCACAGCTTTGAAGATGCTGGGGGATTGGGAGTGGTGGCTCTCTTTGCCAGCACACCAGGGGTTTAGGACTGTGGGGGTGCACCCCAATGCTAGTGCAGCCAGAGTGGGGCGGGTGACCCATTATTTAGGGACCGCCGTTCTCCCTCTCCAGGTGTGCGGGGAGCAGCACCGCTTTGAAAAGCTGATGGAATATTTCCGGAATGAAGACAGTAACATTGACTTCATGGTGAGCTTGGAGCCTGGGAGGGCGGGGGACGGCACGACGACGACTGAGGATTGGCTGGGCCCTGTTGCATGCTGGGAGCAGCTGAGGACCTGGGTGGCTGGGCTCAGGGCTTTGCTGAGTTGTCAGTGGGAAAGGGTAGATGTAAGGACTGGACCAAGGGGACCTGAGGGTTACAAGACCAGGCTAGTGGAATGTGAACTGTAGAGAGGGAGGGAGGCTTGGGGACAAATAGGAAGTGGAAGAGAGCAGCACTGGTGTTCCTGGCCCCCAGGTGGCTTGCATGCAGTTCATCAACATTGTGGTACACTCAGTGGAGAACATGAACTTCCGTGTCTTCTTGCAATATGAATTCACTCACCTGGGCCTGGACCTGTACTTGGAGGTGAGCCTTGCATCACACCCCTGGCCCCCTGACTGAATTACCCACCCACTGTGGAGTATGTAGTTATGTATGTAGTATGTAATTAGCAGGTCTTGAGTTCAAATCCTGGCTCTGAGAGCTGGGTTTGGTGATACATGCCAGCAATCATATCACTTGGGAGGCCAAAGCAAGAGGGTCTCAAGTTCAAGTTCAGTCTGGGCTTCCCTCTTCCAAAATGGTAAAACAAACAAACAAACAAACACAAAGAACACCCACAAATAAACAGAATCCTACTCTGCTGCTTGCTAGCCCTGTGACCTTGCACACATCTGTTCATCCTTCTGAGCCTGTTTTCCTGTCAATCACAGAGGTGATAAAGACATGTAGAGGAGATTCTGGTACGTGATGGATACCTAGTATAACATCTGTCACCGAGGTTCTGGAACAGGCTCAGGTGGCTCTGGATGTGACCCAGGAGCATCAGCTGAGGCAGGTGCCCTGATACCAGGACATGCCGGGGAGCCCAGAGATACACATTGGGGGGCTGCCTCAGCCTGACCTGGGTGTTGGGAAGAGGGAACACAGGAACGGGTGAGCAGAGAAGCCAGAGCTTCTGGCCTGGTTCCTTTGGGAGGCTTTCTAGAGGGGCGGGGCCTTTGGGATTGGATCTCCTAAAGCTAGGCCTGGCAAACACCGAGAGGAGGCGAGGCCGGTCTAGCCACACAGTGGAATATGATACATCTGGAACAAGAAAGTAGTCTGACCCAAGCTCCAGCATGGCTGAGCCTTGAAAGAAGAGAGAAGCCAGAGGCAACGGGCTGAATATAGGGCTGGAAAGATGGTCTAATTATTAAGAGCACTTACTACTCCTGCAGAGGACCCGGGACCCTCTGTGGTTCCCAGCACCCATGTAACTCCAGTCCCAGGGGATCAGATGTGCTCTTCTGGTCTCTGAGAACATCAGAACTCATGTGGTGTCCATCAGCGCTCACAGGGACACACATACATAAAAAAAAAAACCTGAATAGTATATGACTTTTAAAAATAAGAAATGTCCAGAATGGCTAAATCCATAGAGGCAGAAAGTAGATTCATGGCTGCCGGGGGCTGGAGAGGAGATAATGGAAAAGAAACCCTACCTGGCCTAGAGTTTCCATCCCGGGTATTGAGCTTTTAGAAAAGAGGTAGCACATCTTAAAATAGTGAATTGTGTGGTATGTGAATTATATCAGTAAAAATAAAAAGCTAACTAGAGCCCAAGTACTCTGGGTTCTAGTGGTGGTGGTTGGATAGACACCCCATCACCACCTCAGACCTCACCATGCTCCTGCTGTCTGGGGACAGAGGCTCCGGCTCACCGAGAGTGACAAGCTGCAGGTGCAGATCCAGGCATACCTGGACAACGTTTTTGATGTGGGAACCCTACTGGAGGACACAGAGACTAAGAATGCAGTGCTGGAGCACATGGAGGAGCTGCAGGAGCAGGTGGCACTGGTGAGAGCCGATCCCAACCTAGTCCATCACACAGTGGGCCCACAGGAAGGCTGTCTCGGGGCTCCTCTTGCGCAGCAAGTACTGAATGGAAGACATAGTTCTGGGTGTAGATTGGAGGCGGCAGTCTGCCTGGGCTCTGAGTTTGCCCTCGATCCAAATCCGGAGTCCTTTTAGTGTCTTTCTCAATGAGTCTTCGGGGAGCGCCCACGCTGTGTGGGACTTGTGCGCAAAGCAGGCACCTCCTCCCTGCGCAGATTCCAAACTCCGACTCCAGTGAACTAGATCTTGAGGTCCCTCTCAGCACAGTCTTCTCCCCTATCACCTTTCTTTGCCCTGGTGCCTCGGTTTCCCCCTCTTCCTTTATCTGGGTTCAGGTGCCAGGCTTGGCCCACCCTTGGCACGCTGGGCCAAGCGGATGTGGGAGCCACCCCCAGCCCTCCAGGCAGGCTTGCCTGATGCCGCCCCCTCACCGGCGGCGGTGCCAGTGCCTGGCCGCGGGTGGTAGCTCACCATGTGCTGGTGCCACAGCTGACAGAGCGGCTTCGGGACGCAGAGAACGACTCCATGGCCAAGATCGCTGAACTGGAGAAGCAGCTAAGCCAGGCCCGCAAGGAACTGGAGACCCTGAGGGTGAGCTGTGGGTGTGGGCTGGGCCAGGCTGGGGTGTGGGCCGGGCCAGGCTTCCCAAGGAGTCTTCTCCGCTTGTCATCCCAGTATATCCCAGAAGAGGATTGGGGCGGGGTTGCTCTATGCCAGAGAGCTTGCCGGTGGGCACTAATCCTTCTCCTGGGGCTCGCAGGAGCGGTTCAGTGAGTCAAACCCCATGGGCACTGCCAGACGTATCCCTGAGCCTGAGAAAGTGCCTGCCCCTGCTGTGGTGAGACCTTCAGCTCTCGAGCTGAAAGTGGAGGAGCTTGAGGAAAAGGGGTTAATCCGAATCCTGCGGGGGCCCGGGGATGTCGTCTCCATCGAGATCCTCCCAGGAGCGGTGGCGACACCAAGTGGTGACAGCGCACCAACCCCGGGGGTGCCCACTGACTCTCCTAGCCCAGGTACACAGTTGCTTCATGCTGGGGGAGAGAGACCAGGGCAGGGAAGGGTATCGCGGGGGATATACCTGGCTGTGAAAGATAAGGAGGTTGGATTGTGGGCATGGTACAGGTACACGCAGGTGGGTTGGAATGGGTTCGGGATGCATGCATTGGGCAGGGAGGTGGCAGGGACCGCCCCTCCCCACGCCAGGAAGTTGACGAGTTTCACCCACGCCCTCGCTGGGCTCACATCTCCCACCTGCAGCAGAGTCGGTTCCCGGAGCAGCATCACCACCACCGCCGCCGCCACCACCACCACCGCCACCCCCACTACCTAACCTCCAGTCCCCGCAGGAAGCCCTTCCCTCTGCACCCCCGCTGGCACCGCCCCTCCCAGGCTGCGCAGAGCCTCCACCTGCACCACCGTTGCCTGGAGACCTGCCGCCCCCACCCCCTCCACCCCCACTTGGTACTGATGGGCCAGTACCACCCCCACCCCCACCACCTCCGGGAGGGCCTCCTGATATCCTTGGAGGACAAGGCCCAGAGATAGGCCCAGGTAAGTGGGGTGGACTGTCTCAGATCTTCTAGGGCTGGTGGGGAAGTGGAGCAGCACCCCCTCCGATCCCCCGGGGGTGTCCTCCAGGACCCTCTCTACCTAGGAGTCTCCTTCTGCCTCCTGCCTGTCTTGTTAGGCCTGGCTGGGTTAGTTCCCTCCAGTGTCTGCACTGCTCACCACCTCCTTCCTGCTCCCAGGGGTGAAAGCCAAGAAACCCATCCAGACCAAATTCCGGATGCCACTGCTGAACTGGGTGGCATTGAAACCCAGCCAGATCACAGGCACTGTCTTCACTGAGCTCAATGATGAGAAGGTGTTGCAGGTGAGTGGGCACCAGAGAGCTGCAGGGTCATGCTGGGCATAGGGGTAGTTATCTCCTTCAGGATGGGGACGCCCAGGGCGTGAGTGGGCTTTAAGACCCTGGGTTGGTGCATCCAGGAGGCAGCATCCTGACCAACGCAGGCTTTCCTCTCCCCGAGTGTGGCCTCTTCTTTCTGCCCATTCCCACAGACAACTAAGGCCTGGGCCCTTCTGATTCTAGTTTCACCTTGGAATGAGTTCCCTGTCCTCTGGGCCATCTGTTTTCTCTGCCTGGAATAATCTTCACTGCTGGCTGCTCGGCCCTTCTTTCAGCTTTAATGGCCGGGAATCTGGGTCCTCTGTTGTGTTCGTCTCTGTCACACCTTTCTTGTGTCTCCCCTGTATCTCCTGTCAAGGCTGTGGTCAAGTTAGCTCACTGGCTATTCTGTCCAGTGGTGTTCTGTCAGGCTACACTAACGACCTTAGCTCTGGACACAGTGTTGAGCCCAGAGTGTGGGCAGATCTTGACTCCACTCAGCCTAGTATTCTCTTCCTTGCATTCTTAGGAGCTAGACATGAATGACTTTGAGGAGCAGTTCAAGACCAAATCTCAAGGCCCCAGCCTGGACCTCAGCACTCTGAAGGGGAAGGCAGCCCACAAAGCTCCCACCAAGGCAACACTCATTGAGGCCAACCGGGCCAAGAATTTGGCCATCACTCTGCGCAAGGGCAACCTAGGGGCAGACAGAATCTGCCAGGCCATTGAGACGTGAGTACCTGCGCTGGGGTATGGCCCAGTCTTCTTGCTAGGCTAGGATCATCAGGCAGAGCTTAGTAAGAACCCCAGCAGTAGCCGGGTGGTGGTGGCACATGCCTTTAATCCCAGCACTCGGGAGTCAGAGGCAGGCAGATCTCTGTGAGTTCGAGGCCAGCCTGGTCTACAAAGTGAGTTCCAGGATAGCCAGGGCTACACAGAAAAACCCTGTCTTGAAAAATCAAACCAAACCAAAACCCAAAAACACCAACCAGCAGTGAGACAGAATCCACCAAACTTCACACCAGTACTGGTCAGGGAACATTGTCCTCATTTTCTTGCCAAGAAAACTAAGACTGTATATGCCCAGATTGAGACCTCCCCACTCGCTTCCTGCTTCTGCCCAGCATGGGCATCCAGGCCAAAGGATTCATATATAGCATCTGCCAATGTTGTATGATAGGACCGGAGCTTCCCTTGACTCCTGTCTCTGGTTCTCTGAAGCTGTCTACAAAACTAAATGTCGACGGTTGTTTATTCAGTCATTTTCTCTGGGACTTGTAAGTGTGGGACGACACCCACTCTCTCCTCTGTTTCCTCATGCAGGTATGACCTTCAGACTCTCAGCCTGGATTTCTTGGAGCTGTTGACCCGCTTCCTGCCCACAGAGTATGAGCGCAGCCTCATAGCCCGCTTCGAGAAGGAACAGCGGCCGATGGAGGAGCTGTCAGAGGAGGACCGCTTCATGCTGCGCTTCAGTCGCATCCAGAGGCTGCCAGAGCGTATGAACACACTCACCTTCCTGGGCAACTTTCCAGACACGGCCCAGCTGCTCATGCCGGTATGGGCAAGACGGGCAGGGTGGTATGGTGGAGCCTGGGCTGGGGCCAGGGAGGGAGCATCTCTGAGCTCAGCTCCCAAGAGGGCAGCTGGGGCCGGGCGGTGGTGGCGCACGCCTTTAATCCCAGCACTCGGGAGGCAGAGCCAGGTGGATCTCTGTGAGTTCGAGGCCAGCCTGGGCTACAGAGTGAGTTCTAGGAAAGGCGCAAAGCTACACAGAGAAACCCTGTCTCGAAAAACCAAAACCAAAAAAAAAAAAAAAAAAAAAAAAAAAGGCAGCTGGGAGTATTTGAGCCTCCTGCTAGGGGAGGCTCCATCTTACCTCATTTTCATCCCACCCTTAGCAACTGAACGCCATCATTGCAGCCTCAATGTCCATCAAGTCTTCTGACAAGCTTCGCCAGATCCTGGAGGTGAGAGCCCAGGGGAAGGGACTGGGAAGCAGGGCCTATCCTTTCCTGGTCTAAGGAGCATAAAAAGGGAGAGTCGGGTCCTATCCACCTGGAGTATAGCGAGGATAATGTTCCCATTTCTCACACGCATGCTCTAATCGACAGGCTAAGGTGGGAGGTGGAGGTAGGCAACAGTAACACTGGCCATGTCTGCATAGTGCACCTGAGTTTCGGCTCCAGGGCTCAGTCCCTCTGGGGACTGCTTTGGGAGAGCTATGGTAACTGCTCCTACTCAGTGGCGTGTCTGCAGACCAGAATAAATGGCCGTCAAGGGATTGAGGAGGGAGATGTTGGCAAGCTAGTTTTGGGGTGGACTAATGGGGTGTACTCATGCTGTTAATAGTGTACACATGAGATGTATATACAGGCTGCATGTGTCATGAGCTGAAGGGTCCATTCAGGAGGGCCTGAGTGTGAGGGCTGATTTCTTGCTACCTTTCTTCCTTTCTGGGAAATACTCTTCAAGGGATTTTTCCAGCCTGGATCTCATTGATTCTTTCTCTGCCTTTCCCAGATTGTCCTGGCTTTTGGCAACTACATGAACAGCAGTAAGCGCGGGGCAGCCTATGGTTTCCGACTTCAGAGTCTGGATGCGGTGAGAAGGGGCTCCTGGCCTGGGGTCTGGAGTCTGGTTGGTGGCCCATGGCTTATAACTGATCCTTGTCCAGTTGTTGGAGATGAAGTCGACTGACCGAAAACAGACTTTGCTGCACTACCTGGTGAAGGTCATCGCTGAGAAGTACCCACAGCTCACCGGCTTCCATAGCGACCTGCACTTCCTGGACAAGGCAGGCTCAGGTACAGGGGGCTGGGGTCTCGGGCCACTCATGTGGGTTAGGAAGGGACACTACAGGGTATTAACTGTGTGCGTGCGGCCTGATCCCCTGACTCCATGCTGTCCATTCCAGTGTCCCTAGACAGTGTCCTGGGGGACGTGCGCTCCCTGCAGCGAGGCCTGGAGTTGACACAGAGAGAGTTTGTGCGGCAGGATGACTGTCTGGTGCTCAAAGAGTTCCTGAGGGCCAACTCTCCCACCATGGACAAGCTGCTGGCAGACAGCAAGACCGCTCAGGTACGGGGTGGGGGAACACAGGAGCACAGAAGCCTTAGGGTAGAGGTGTGGAGCCAAGGCCTGGAGGGGTGTCGCCACAGGCAGAACCCCGGGAGGATGGAGGAAGAGTAAGGGACCACCCAGAGTGGAAGAAGGGATGTGGTACCCTGAAGGGCGCGGAGCACGGCCAAGCTGACGGGTTGTGCTTGCAGGAAGCCTACGAGTCGGTAGTGGAGTACTTCGGAGAAAATCCCAAGACCACGTCCCCCTCCATGTTTTTTTCCCTCTTCAGCCGTTTCACCAAGGCGTATAAGGTACCAGTGCCTGATGCAGTGGGAGGGGTGGGGACTGCTTCTGACCCAGGTAGGACAGGGAAGGAGGAGGGGCTGTCCTCACCACGACCTGCCGTGCCCTCAGAAAGCAGAGCAAGAGGTGGAACAGTGGAAGAAGGAGGCAGCGGCGGATACCTCAGGCAGGGAAGAGCCTCCAGCACCCAAGGTAAGGCAGCTGTCCCCGAGCCTGGTACTGGGTTCAGGAATTTGTAGCATCCCGTTCACCCTCTTGTCTCACCACTACACCTTCAGTGTTGAGATAGATCCCGCCCAAGGATGAGAAAGTGGGTTTAGGTTCCTTCTGCTTTCGCTGCCCATCCTTGCTGTGAGGAACTGCACAGATGTTCTAGAGTAGGTGGGGTGAGAAGTACCCTAAAGTTAGAGTTGTTCATCTCCTCAGTCTCCGCCCAAGGCCAGGCGGCAACAGATGGACCTCATCTCTGAGCTGAAACGGAAGCAGCAGAAAGAGCCACTCATCTACGAGGGTGACCGAGATGGGGCCATTGAGGACATCATCACAGGTGAGGGCAGCGCCAGGTCTCTGTCCTGCCTTCAGTCTGTACTGACATTCTCTTTCTGTTTCTCCCTATCACACTGAGGGGTCTGCTGCCTCCCCGAAATGCCAGTCTCACTGTGTAGCCCTGGCTTGCCTGGAACTTGCTGTATAGACCAGGCTGGCCTCAAACTCAGAGATCCTCCTGCCTCTGCCTCTGCAGTTGCTGGGATTGAAGGTGTAGGCCACCATACCTGTCCTCCATGCCTCTTGCTACCTTTTCTGTTTTTCTTTTGTTTTCTTTCTCTCTCTACCTTCTATCCCCAAAATCTCAGTGCTCAAGACAGTGCCCTTCACTGCCCGCACCGGCAAGCGGACATCCCGGCTCCTCTGTGAGGCCAGCCTGGGAGAGGAGATGCCCCTCTAGTTCCCAGGTACATGGCCTAGACAGCATGGCCTGTGATTCCAGTGCTGGCACAACTTTGGGAATTTGGGGGGGCCAAACATGCCTCCCCATCTGGGGCCACTGCATGCTGGGATGTTTTAGGGGTGGTGTTTATGGCTGAGGTAAATCAGTGTCCCCTTCCACGTGCGCAAAACCAAATCCTTAGAAAGATGAGCCTGTGCCCTGGAGT
This sequence comes from Peromyscus nudipes, assembly GCA_902168325.1. NCBI lineage: Eukaryota > Metazoa > Chordata > Mammalia > Rodentia > Cricetidae > Peromyscus > Peromyscus nudipes. The sequence goes on from CABHPH010147599.1 coordinate 27,320, forward strand.
CTGGGCAAATGTCTCTTTTGGCTTCCAGATCTTCGGAACCAGCCCTACATCCGTGCAGACACAGGCCGCCGAAGTGCTCGCCGGCGACCCCCGGGACCCCCACTGCAGGTCACTGCTGACCTCTCGCTGTAGCCACTGTTTCCGCTGGTGGATTCTGTAGGGCTGTAGGCAGGCTGGAGCTCAAGGAAGATGGTCCTTAGCTCGGCTGGGTCGAGCATCAGCTCCTCCTGCCGACTACAAGCCTTGAAGCCCCTCACCCCACCAAAAAGAAAAAAAAAAAAAGCTGCTCGCAGCATCCTCTCCCTCCAATAGCCATACTTAGCCTGAGCGCGAGCCTGGTCTATAACTTATAAAGTGCACCTCGCCGCTGCCCTAGCCCGAAGGACTCTCCTTGAACCTTATTTTTATACAAGATTAATAAAGATGTTTGCAAAAGATGCGCGTCGGCTCGGTGGCTGACCCCACCAGGAGCAGCCAGTTTCGCTCAGCAAACGCTTTACTTGTACAAGCTCTTCATAGCACATCTCTGGAAACAGGCTGGCGAAGGGGAGGAGGGGTGCTTCTGCACTAGAGTTGGCGGGGAGGAAGGTAGCTTCGAGGGGCGCATTTGCTCTAGCGGCTGGCTCGCTAGCCCGGCGGGAGGGCGGAGGGGACCTGCGGGAAGATCCAGAGGGCAACTCGTTAGAGACGCGGCCGCGATCAGCAACACCTGGGTGCATCTGCGGCTGCCCCTGCAGTCCCCATTCCTTTTGGTTCAGTTCCCACTCTACACCAGCCTCTGCTGCCTGCCTATCACGGCCCATCTGCTGTCCCGCCTCCGCCCCATCTGCCCTGTCCTTAGTCTCCTCGGCCGATCTGGTCTCGCGCTTGAGGATTCTCACCTTTGCAGAGTGGCCCCAGGTTGGGAGGGAGCTTGGGGCGGCCTGGCTGATGGGGCTTGGGGAGGCGAACGTCGGGGCACGGGGCTCGGTTCGAGATCCTGCGTTCTGGTCGCGGGCGCCCGGGCAAGCTGGGAATCTGAGCGTAGGGGTTGCGCCCACCTGGGGAGGGATCCAGAGGAGGAAGAGGCGGGGACCGTACTGGGTGGGGCCCCGCGGGAGCAGGTGGGGCTAGGCTGCGGATGACCCGGAGCATCCCTCCCACCTCCCCGCCCGCGGCCCGCTGGGGACGCACCCGCTCTGTATAGTGTGTGCAGGGAGCGCGCCAGCTGGGAGCTGGAGAGGCCGCTGAGGCGCGCCGCCTGGCAGAAGAAGGTGAGACCCGTGTGTGCACGCGCAGGCCGACCCTGGCTGCGCGCCCGGCTCTTAGAGCACATGCTCATCGGCAGAGCCCGCTGCTGCTTGAAATAGTAGCTTGGAGGAGAAAAGTAGGACAGCGGGCTCAGACACCGCCTCTTGATCTCCTCCATTTTACGTGTGGGGAAACCCAAGCAGGACCGGAAGCTATTTGTCTTTGGCTAAGGATGACCTGGGGCCCAGGAAATGGACCCAGAATTCAGGACATTCTCCGGGGAGGGCGGGGGGGGGGGGGATCAGGGGACTCACTGCAAGGCCCGTCTCAGTGCTCAGAATCTTGAGTCTGGGGAGCTGGGGATGGTTGTGCTCACCTAGTCACCTCCTGTCCTGATTTGGAGGGCACAAAGCCCTGCCTCAGTAGCTTGAACAGCATCTCGAGGAACAGGGTCTGCAGGCCCGGGGGCTCATAGACCCGACTGCTCTTCATTTGGCCTGAGTACAGCAAACACAGGCAAGAGTGAGGAGGGTTGTCCTCATTCAGCACCCCCCCCCCCCCCCCCCCGCCCATCAGCTATACCCTCACCCATGCATTGAGCTAGGCGGTGATTGTCAGTGAGGACACCCAGGAAGTCCTTGAAGCTGACGATTCCATCACCTGGAAGACAGAAGGATCAGTGGGCACTTGCCCTTTTGGAAAGTTTGTCCTGTAGATATGTTAGGGGTTTAAATATACTTGGAATTTTCTCCAACATCATAACCCTCCCCTACACCATTTATCTCTTTAAAATAGGTTTCACTATAAAATACTAACATGACTTATTAACATACTTCCGTAGAAGCCAGGGGGTTCTAATGTGAGTGTGGAGAGAAACAGCTCTTGCCTGGGGGATGAGGATTGACTCAGTAGCCATGTACAAAGGGAGGGAGATAGGGTGCTTCCTGAAAGAGGGAACTTTAAAAAAAACAGGACGAGGCCAAGGATATCGTAGGTGTGGGTAGCATTCATTAGGAGATTGCCTGGAGGTGGGAGAACACAAAGGCAGAGATGGCACCCACCATCTAAGTCGGCCAGCCGAAGAGCCTCACACATCTCCTGTGGGCCCAACTGGATACCCACATTGCGCAGGGCAACCTTCATGCTATGCATGTCCACGGTGCCTGTGGGGCTGCAGCTGAACAGTTTGAAGATATCCTGGAAGGCTGAGAGTGGAGAGAGGCGACTGTCAGCAAGGTGTGAAGGACACGTGGTGGTGGCCTTGAGGCTTTGCCTCTCCACTCCAGTTGGGTGGGACTGGGGTTTGGACACACCTATGGTAACCTTCAATACTCCGGACATCAGCGACACAGTGGGTGCTGTGTGTTGGCTCGTGAGCGATTCCACTCTTATGCCCAAATCTTATATTTGGACATTTTCTTACAAAAAGCATTTACAGTTCATGTCTAGATGCCAGAGCGATGGCTTGACAAGTAAGGGCACTTGCTGCCAACCCTGGTGACCTGAGTTTGATCTGCAGGACCCACATGATAAAGAGAACCAATTCTCATAAGTTGTCCTCTGTCCTCCACGAGTGCCACAGTGCACGAACACAAGTGCTCGTGTGTGTGTGTGTGTGTGTGTGTGTGTGTGTGTGTGTGCGCTGAGTTACATGGTGGGTGACTTACAACTGTCTAACTCCAGCCCCAGGGGGATCTGGAGCCCCTGGCTTCTGTGGGCACTGCACACACACACACACACACACACACACACACACACACAACTAAAATTAAAAACCAATTTTTAAAATTCACATCCAAGGTCACATGCCAAGTCCAGCTCTGTGGCTGCTTGGGAGCCTCACTGGTGTGTGACACGAGCAGGCACTCGGATTACTGATATAGAAAGTGATTCTTCTTTGATAGGTCCCTGTCAACATCAGGTGTGACATTTGGGGAGCACCTTCTATCCTTACTTCCCATCTCTCAGGCCAGATCCTGGGAAAATTTATTTTTCTGTCCATTCCCCCCCACCTCTCTCTTTTAGATCCTGTCCCATCCATTCAGATACCACTATCCAACCATCCACCAATACAGTTTTATTTTTCCTATTCCCTTCACAGACACAGACACACAGAGTCACAGATACACAGACAGGTACACACACACTTCTGGGGTACATCAGTGAGCCCTTGGGCTGTAGAGAAGAAAAAATTAGACTGGCGTGGAGGGAGGGTCACAAGAGTCCTAAATATGCTAACCTCAGGGCAGGTAACTCCTTGTAATTCTGTCCTGAGCATCCCCCATATTTTCCTCTCTACTTCTGGACCTAGGGTCCTTACCTGCCAGCTGCCGGGGTGTCAGGGGTACCATGCTGTCATCGGCCGAACTATCCCAGTGAAAGAATTTGGACATGCAGTACCTGTTGCAAAGAGACTCCAAGGCCAGGCAGCCCTTGCCCCCAAACCAGCACCCCAAACCTGGTCTCCATTTCCTATCCTCACCTCTGAGACTTGGTATCTGGGCCTAGCCAATATGGATGGGTAGCTTCAGGGTCCTTAAACTCTCTTGCCCTCAGTATGGTCTGCTCCTCCTTTGTGGCCATGGCTGCTGCTAGCTCTGACTGAGGCAGCTGGCCAGTCTGCAGCTGCAGCCGCCCTTTCTGCACCCTGTCAGCCGGCTCCTCTCGTGTATCTCGTGTGAGGAGACTCCTAGGCTTCTGTGGAGGCCTTGGAGACAGGGAAAAGGCAGGACAGCCCAGTCAACTGGAGGGCATAGACTCCAGGGGACCTAGGGGACAAGGACTATGGGTGAGCAGGTCCACCTCCTCCTCCCGGGATCCTCAGGCCAGGCTGAATCCACAGCTCTATAGAAAGGGGCTTCTGTAGCAGGCACAGGGTATGAACCCCCAACACAGGTAAAAAACAAAACAAAACCCTCCCTCAGCCTAGTCGCTCATACCTTCTCAGTGTCGATGAGGGTCTCTTGGTCTTCTGGCCTCTGCTGCCTGAAAGGCAGAGTCACAGACTCTGAGGCTGCCCCCAGGCTACTTTTGTGGTGACTTTTGTCTTTTGACAGGAGAACTGCCAACCTTCCCCCACTCACAGGCTGACTTCCTATGGGGACTGCTGCTCTAGTCTCCCCAAGTCTCTACCTTCAGGGTTGTGAATTTGTGATTACACTCTGGATGCTGAATCAAGATGGCAGAGGCCCTCAGGGAAAAGCAGGCCACAGAATCCCAAAGCCAGGTTGCGGGGGACATGGAGTCCTGTCCAATATAAACCCACTAACCACATTTTAAGACATCCCATGAGACCTTAATATTTAAAAATAATACATATCAAACCATGTCTACTCTCAGAACACTAGTGAATGAAACTAGAAACCAGTAGCAGAGAGCTGGAAGATCTCTAAATACTTGGAGATTAAATAATTCGCTTTTAAAGAACATATAGGGCCAGGTATAGTGATATACACCCAAAACTCCATAACTCTGGAGGCTAGGGTAAGAGGATTGTGAGTTCAAGGTTAGCTTGAGCTATATAATAAGACCTTGTCAAAAGGAGGAGGGGGAGAGAAAGAACATTATTATGACAAGACAGTGCCAGGCATGGTGGTGCATGTCAATGATTCCAGCACTTGGGAAGCAAAAACAGCAGGATCGGGAGTTCAAGGTCATCCTCAGCTCTATAGTGAGTTTGAAACCAGCCTGGACTGTATGAGAACCTGTCTCCAAACAAACAAGCAAACAAACAAAGCATAGATCAAAGAAGAAACTTCAAACTAAACAAAAATAAAAATACAACTTATTTCAAATAGTAGGATGTAACAAAAACTGCTTACAGAGACATCTGTAGTGTGAGGTCGTGTTTTAGAAAAGGAAATACCTAAAACCAAGTTGGAGTTTCTGCTCCAAGAAACTAGAGACGGAAGTACAAATGACATCTCAGGTGGGTAGAATCAAGCTGATGAAACCATGAGCAAACATTAAGGTTAAAAGCAGAAAAAAAAAATCAATAGTGGAAATAATAAATGCCGAAACCGTCTTCTTTGAAGAGTAATAAAGTAGACAGGGCTGGTGAGATGGCTCGGTGAGTAAAGGCACCCGCTGACAAGTCCGAGGACCCGAGTTCGAAGGTCCCCAGGACGCACATGGATGACGAGAACTGGACCCATCGAATTGTCCTGGCATCCATGCGCATTCTCTGGCATGGATGTGCGAGCACACACACACACAGACACACACACACACACACACAGAGACACACACACAGAGACACACACACAGACACACACACACACACACCCCACTACATAAATACGAATAAGTTGGAGGGGAAGAGCGATAGCATTGTGAAGGGGCCATTACTATAGATCTCACGGATATTCAAAGCACAATAAAGGAATCTCATAAATGCCTGTGCCTATAAGTTTGACAACTTTAATGAAATAGACTAATTTCTTCAAAAACAGAAGCTACCAAAACTTACATGTGGAGAAATAATATGAATAGACCTGTATCTACTAAAGAAATCAAAGCAATAATTAAGAATCTTCCACAGCAGGGAGAGGCCCATACAAATTCTGATGATTTTTTAAAATTAAACATTTATTGAAGGACCATCACTTTTCTACGATATCTTAACTCTCTCCCTGTGAGACCATTACCCTATACCCTAAACAGGAAAAGACTTTCCCAGAAAACTACACTATTCCTCAAGAACATACATAGAAAAGTCTTGTTTTTAAACATTATTTTGGCCTCCAGGCATACTGGCGCACGCCTTTAGTCCCAGCACTCGGGAGACAGAGGAAGGCAGATTTCTGTGACTTCCAGACCAGACTGGTCTACAGAGTGAGTTCCAGGACAGCCAGAGTTACACAGAGAAATCCTGTCTCAAAAACAAACAAACAAACAAACAAACAAACAAACAAACAAACCCAAAACAAAAAAAAAAAACCCGAACAACAACAGCAACAATAAAAATTATTTTGGCCAGGTGTGATGACACATGATTTTTAATCCCAGCATTTGGGAGGCAGAGGCAGGCGGATCACTGAGAGTTCCAGGTCAGCAGGGCTACATAGTGAGACCCCCATCTTTAAAAAATGGTCTTAAAGGCGTGTGTGTGTGTGTGTGTGTGTGTGTGTGTGTGTGTATGTGCAAATGAGTGCAAGTATTTTTGGAGCCCAGAAGAGGGCATCTGATCCCTTGGAGCTGGAGATACAGGTGGTTGTGAACTGTCCAATGAGAGTGCTGGGACCTGAACTCAGGTCCTCTGGGAAAGCAGGAAGTGCTAACCACTGAGCCATCTCTCCAGCGCAGATGCAAAAATCTTTGACAAAATATTAGCAGGTGAAGTCAACAATATATAAAAAGAATTGTACATTACCACACACAAGATAAATGTAATAGAATATTTAAATTAAGTAGGCGTGGTGGTGGATGCCTTTAATCTCAGCACTCTAGAGGAATCTAGATCTCTGAGAGTTTGAGGCCGCCTTGGTTTACATAGCAAGTTCCAGGGCAGTCAGGGCTATGCAGAGAGGCCCTGTCTCAAAAATAAACAGAAAAAAAACCCCAAACCTTTGACTCTACCAACAGTGTGAAGACAATCAGAAGACAATTATAGACTGGGAGACGCACATTTGAAAAGGACTGTTATGCACAAAATATACAAATAACCTTTAAAACTCAACAGTGAGAAAATGAATCACCCAATTAAAATGGGCAAAAGATGTGAGCAGACACCATAACAAATCAAAGATATATGCAAGTAAGTATGTAAGATCTTCAGCATCACAGATCACTGGCGGCCTGAACAGTAAAATGAGACAGCGCTATTGGTCTATGAGAACACCAGGATTTCAAATACCGACACTGCTTGCCAAACAGTGAAGACAAGGAGCATCGTGCTGGGGCTGCAAAGCGATGCAAAACTGCGAAAGAAGCCACTTCGGCTGTTTCTTACAAATCTGAACACGTGTTGATGTTTTGGTTGTGAGCCCAGCCTTTAATAGCCGAGCCACGTGAACACACCTTACAACATGCGTTAGGGCAGCAACCACGGCCCTTGGCATTTATCCAGATGATTTTAAAACACAAAATCCACACGCCGACACTTATTGCAACTTCCTAACTGCCTAAACGTGGGATCAACCAAGACATGTTTGGGTAGGTGGGTGGAAAAACAAACTGGTCCATCTAGATAACGGAATATTATTGAGTGCTGAGAGGAAATGAGCTGTCAAAGCCGTGAAAAGACACGGAGGGAAGTTAACTGCTAAACAGGGAAAGAAGCCCTTTTGAAAAGGCTGCATGAGGTTCGATGCCAGTTCATTCTGGAAAAAGCAAAAGGGAACAGAACAAGTCAGTGGGTGCCTGGAGTTGAGGGCAGGGGAGGAGGAGTGGGTGGAAGGCAGAGGGCATTTAGGGTGGGCAAACTATTTTGTATGATACCACAGTGAGACACATGTCCTACACTTGTCACAGAAAGTACACCAAGAGGGAACGAACCCTGATGTCCCCATGGGCTTTGGGTGATGGTGTGAGCCAGTGTGGGTCTGTGTCACCATGTGTCTGTCTCAGCATGTCCCTGTGTTCCAGGCTGTGGGGCTGGGACAGAGAAGGAACACACAGAGCTGTCTGTGCTTGTCACTCGTCCAGTGCACCCAAAGCCACCTTCAACAATTTTTTTTTTTTGGAGGGGGAAAGGGTCTTATGTACCATAGCTCAGGCTAACCTTGAGCTGTCTATTTAGCTGAGGATGACTTTTCGTTGTTTTGTTTTTGAGACAGAGTTTTACGATATTATCCCTGACTCGTCTGGAACTTGCTATGTAGACCAGGCTAGCCTTGAACTCACAGAGATCCTCCTGCCTCTGCCTCCCGGGTGCTGGGATTAAAAGCATGACCACCACATCTACTGCGTGGATGACTTTTCACTTCTGATTCTTCTGCCTCCACCTCCTAAGTGCTGGGATGGTAGGTGTATGCTCCCACCTCTAGCTAAAAAAATAGAACTTTTAAAAATCCCACCCAAACAATAAACTCTAAAAAGACAAACCCTAAGAGCCGGATGACACTCGAGCCAGACACCCACCTCTGCTACTTCTCTTTGTCCCCATCCTAGATCCCTGCTCCTCTCCCTTTCGGCCTGCTTTCCCACTTCCCTGTTGTCCCTGGGGCGCCCCACTCAGCCTCCTCCTAGGCTCCTGATGGGCTTCTCCCTTGGCAGGGAGCCTGACCAGGACTAGGCATGGCGGCATGCTCCTCTTAGAACTCTGAAGACTAAGGCAGGCAGTTTTGCGAGTTCAAAGCCAGCCTGAGTTACACAGCCGCACCCTGTCTCAAAAGTAAAAAAAGAAGCCGTGTGGTGGCGCCTGCCTTTAATCCTCGCACCCAGGAGACAGAGGCAAGAGGCAGTCAGGACTACGTAAAGAGACCCTGTCTCAACAACAACGGCAATGCTAACAACAAAAGCTGATGTGGCAGTGTAAGCCTACACCTATAATCGCAGCCCTCAGGAGGTAAGGGCAGGAGGATCATCAGGAATCTGAGGCAGTCCAGCCAGGGTAACAAAGAAACTCTGACTTACAAAAAAAAAAAAAAAAAAAAAAACACCCAAAAACCAGTTTGTTAACAGTGATGTTAGTGATTGTAATCCCAGCACTCAGGAGGCCGAGGTAGAGAGATTGCCACAAGTTTGAAGTTAGCTTGGGCTACACAGAGTGAGATGCCACCCCGCCCCCCAAGCCCCTCTACCTCATACACACAGCTGCCTGTGGACCAAGCCAGCCCCTTCTCTTTCTCTAGGCTCAAATTCCCTTCCCTACTTTTCACAGCCTCCTGACCTTGGCCAAAAGCAGCAGCTCTCTCTTATTGCCTTTCTTCTGGGCCTTTGAGGCCTGACCCCAGACATAGTGGTTGTGTGGCTCTGTGCATATTTGACCCTTGGGGCTGGTCCTGGGCATGTGTGTCCCCTGCACTTGTGGGTGGTTTTTCCTGTCTTTGGACATGTTATCTTATGCCAGTATCAGGCTGGTGATATGTGGGGATTTTTCTGGGTTGCCATGTTGGGTAGGCCGTCACACATAGGGTCTTCCCTACATTTGGAGTTATTTCTGGCTTGAGGCTGTGGCCTTCTAAAAGCTCGGTCTATCAACCTCAGTTCTTCCCTCCTTCAAAACATTCAAACAATGTCCTCCCCACTGGCTACAGGAAGGATTCCCTTTGGATTTACTTTCTCATCTGGTCAGCCCCACCTCCGGGGAGGCCCCATCTCCCACATCCTCCTATGTCCCTGGATTTAGGCCTAAGAAACTGAAGCCAGGGATGGAGCTTTGAGGTGATCTAGTGGTCTGGTAGGTGGGAGTAAAATGGAACCATTTTGGGGAATAAACAAACCCTAGACAGCTGACCAGAGCTCTCAGGGAACCGATGGACTCAAGGGAAACTAAAAAATGTCAGTGTCATCCCTAAAAAATTACTTCCAGAATATAGCAGCCAGGTGTGTTCAGTGGTGAGGAGACATTGATCCTCTAAAATCTGAGCCAGAGCCCAAGCAGGGTGGTGCATACTTGTAATGTCATCACTCAAGAGGGAGGCTGAGGTAGGTAGCTCGAAGGTTTGAGGCCAGGCTGGGCTACATAATGAGATGCTATCTCAAAAATCCAAGGGCTGAGGATATAGCCCAGTAGTAAAACGCTGACCTAAATATGCTCAGGGCCCTGGGTTCGATCCCAGCACCTTAAAAAAAAGTCTTCACCGGGGCCAGCACTGGAGGCTTTAATGTTTTTGTCTAGTCATTTCTTTTGGGGTAAGGGGGATGACAACTTAAAATGGATTTTCAGCAATAATGGATTCCCTTTCTTGGTTCCCGGCACCGAGCTGCAACACAAAAGAGACAGTGTCATTATGGCGTTAGGGTCTTGCGGGGGTTCTCCCACTGCACCTGTGGGCAGCTGGCATCCTGTTCTGTGCCTATATGTCATCAGAGGCCAAGAGCTCTGAAGCCCAGTTCCCTTATGCTCACTCACAGAAATGTCCTGTGCCCTAGGAAAGTAACCATCATGCTCCCAGGAGGCAGATAACATGAAACCCATCTGCTTCCTGATGCGTCATGGCCCTGCCCATTTTAAACCCAAGTTTCTGTCCTAGCCCTGGAGAGCTCACCCTCCATGGTCCCCAGGCCTCCTCTGGCCCTGGCTTTGCTGCTGCACCTCAGGTCACCGGAATCTTGTTCCTAGCAGCCTTTGTGAGGTCATTGAGGTTGGGCCCTCAACTAAGCTTGCCCTGTGCCCCCTGCCTCAGCCCCTCCCCCCTCCATTCCACTGTCTCACACCCCACAGGCTATGTGAGAACTGAGCCCATCCCCACATGCTGGTGAGGCTCCCGAAGCCCTACAGGGCAACCTCACTCACTCATTGGCTTCCTGAAGCTGGGAGGACTTGGCTGGTGCCTGGACAAACTTCACTTCCCCTTGGATGGTGGCATTCTTGAGCCCCGTCTTGCTAAAATCTAGGTAAGAGCAAGCTACGTTACTAGCTTCTGGAGTCCAAGATTTCTGAGTTGTCATGTCTTCAAATGACTTCTCTGGCTTCTCGGAGGTTATCTGGGTGATCTGGGTAGCCTGGGCAAACTTGATGGACTGGACTGGCTGGCAAAGGTCTATAGGTGTCTCCTGCAACTTCTCGGATGTAGCTTTGATCATATTTTCTAAATTAGGCACTTCCTTGTGGCTGGAGGAGGCTACAGCCAGGGAGGACGCAAAGTTGATCAGATCTGCCAGGCCAATGGCTGTGGGCAGGCTGGTGCAAGATAGACAGGGGCTTGGTGGTCGCGGGGCACAGTCTGTGAGAACCTGAGAGATGCAGACAGACTTCCTTTCCCGGGGGCTCTTGCGATGTTTTTCTAAGGCCTGCAGGAGGCTGTGCTCTGATGCCTGGATGAGCTTGTTCGCCCAGAAGAGGTGTTTGGAGGTCTGCACGCGGATGGAGCGGAACTCGGTGGTGGACATCTGCTCCTCTTCCCTGTTGCTTGAGTTTGCATTGAAGCTCCAGGTTCTGGATTGCCGCTCTTCCTCATAGGGCTTGAGAGATTCGATCCTGTAGCCCTGCTGCTCCAGGCTTTCGGTGAAGTAGTCTCCTTCAGGCTCAGGTGTGGGTTTAGAGTGTACCTCTGGTCCCATCTCTTCCAGCTGTGGTACTGGGCCTGGATCTGGGATTACTACAGGTAGGGGCTCCTTCTTGGGCAATTGTGCTTCCAGCTGAAAGGTTTCAACTGAAAGCTGAGGCAACAGGAGCTGGACCCCCCTTCCCCCCAGGACTCCTCTGCCACACCAAGCCCCTGTCCTGCTCCTGTGTGGCACCCTCCCCACCCCTTATCTCCACTTGCTTCTTGTCGGAGAACTGCCTGGGGCAGAGCAGGAAGTGCAGGCAGGTGGTGAAGGTGTGTGTGTTGGCCGGGTACTACAGTCCCAGACTTGCGGAGCAGCACTGCCCTGCCCTCTCGCCTGCTACCTGTGCATAAAGTGTTGATGATACCCTCACCTCTGTTTCTTCGTCCTTCTTTTCTTTATGGGTGTGGGGCTGCTGGTGGTCATTCCTGAGGCATAAGGAATCAAAATGGGTAACAAAGATCCATAGGCAGGATCACAGTGGTAGAGATCTCTAGGGCCTTCAAAGCTCTGGCCTTGGACAAGGGTGGGCAAGGAGACCCCAGCTCTACTCCACACTGTCCCTGCTACTCCATTAGGAACTCTGGTGTGTGTGTGTGTGTGTGTGTGTGTGTGTGTGTGTGTGTGTTGTATGCATGCACACACATATACAAATGTGGAGGCTAGGTTGATTTTACGTGTCTACCTTAGTCGCTATTCACCTCATTATTTTGAGATGGGGTCTCTCTCTGAACATGGAGCTCACTGATTTGCTAGAGTGGCTGGCCAGTTGAGACCCTGGGATCTTCCCGCTTCCACCTCCCAGCTCTGGGATGACGGTGTTAGCATGTCATCCCAGCTTTTTACCTGGTTGAGGGATATCTAAATTCAGGCCCTCATATTTGTGCACTAAACACTTTATCCCTTAAGCTGCTGGTATTAAGACTCTCCAAGCTTCAGAAGCTCTGGAGAGCTTGCCAATCCACTCTTCAACTCCATTTGGTTGGAGGAGGGGCCCGGGAGTCTTCATTCTCTTTTTGGTGGGGGTGATCTCGAGACAGGGTGTCTCTGTGTAGCCTTGACTATCCTGGAAATCACTATGTAGACCAGGTTGCCCTCAAACTCACAGAGATTAAATCCTGTGGGATTAAATCCGAGTGCTGGGATTAAAGGTGTGTGCCACCACCATCCTGCTGGGAATATTCATTTTTATTAAGTGCTACAGGTAAGCCATGATGCTCAGAAAATGGTCCCCTACACAGGGGAAGCCCAGAGCGAGGCCCTCTACTCACCTGTCCTATTCCCAGTGGGTAGATTTGAGAAGCCATGGATACAGGGGGAAATGCAGGGCCCCTTTACTTCTTCTCAGCCCCCATTCCTACCTGCGCCACAACCTTAAACTCCTTCCTGTTCCCTCCTCAGGCACCTGTCTTTCCCTACCTTGGACAGATCTGTCTGCCTCCAACAAGGCAGCCATGCCTCCATGTGTTCCACCCTAGCCCTCTGCCAGGGTTGGAAGCAACCCCAGCCTTGGGCCTGGACACTGCTCCTGAGGAGATCTGGAAAGGAGCTAAAGAAGGGGAGATCCTAGTTGGGTGGGAGTGTGTGGTGTTGGGGGAAAGGCTGAGAGCCTGGGATTTGGGGGGAAGGCCCTGTGCTGATGGGGACTGGTCCTCACGTTCTTTCCACGATGTCCACAGAATTCTTGCCACAGCATGGGAATGCATTGACACCTGACCAGGAGAAAAAGGAAAGGACAGGGAGCATGGGGTGAGGGACAGTCCATGAGCTGGTGCAAATTTCTTCTGCTCCCCACTCCAGCCCCCCCCACATTATCTCTCCCATCTTCCCCTCTTTACAGGCTCAGTGGCTCTGTCTTCAGTGCCTACTACCCTCCACTGGCCATCTTGGCCCCGTCCCAACTCTTGGATCTGTCACCTGCCTCCACAAGCATGGGTGCCCACAGTATTCCATCTCGGCTCCACAGAGAGCATTAGAGGGTGCTCATTGCCTAGGCTTCCCGTAGCTGGCGGTTGCTAAGTCAAGGACTTGAGTTCAGGCTGAAGAATCACCTTCATTTTCTGCTTTTCCATGCTCCACGGGAGCCCATGGCATCCCTGAAGAACGTCCCCCACCTTCGCCTCTGCCGCTTCCCGAGCTCTTCTTGGTCACCTATCACCGACCCAGACCAAGGCCACACTCAGAGTGCTATGTCCAAGGTTGTGCCAGCACCACACTACTGTGTGGTGAACTTGAATCACTCCTTGAAGTCCTAGGAGCCTGAGTCTCTGGGGGCATCTTGGAGCCAGGAGTCAGCCAGGAGGCTTTTGTCCTCTAATACAGAAACAGCTCTTCACCCCCTAGAAGTGGGGCACCAGGCTGTCTCAGTCTCTACTCCTCTGGTGGTGATAAGCATTGATGGTGAGGGGTCATGGCGTCCATGCATTATGCAAAGTGGGTTCCCATGAGCCTAGGGTGGAGCAGGAAATGTTAACCTTACTTTTTTGGCCAAGAATTGCTCCAAGGATTGTATCAGAAGCATGAGAATGTGGTGTGGCTTCTTCCTAGGGATGGAAGGGGTGGTCCTTACATGGCTGGCCCTAGGCACTAGGACTCACACACATCTGTGCTTCAGCGTGGCCTGGGGTCATAGGTCAGCTGTGTGGCCAGACTCTGAGAGAAGCACCATGGACAGGAACTCAAAGGCCGGCTCTGCCTCCTTGACCCACGTGTTCTTCTGACTTTCTTCAGACATCTTCTTCAGCTTCAGCTCCGTTTGACCCTGAGCAGGGTCAACCTTTCTTTCCTGCCCAACCACAGAGCCTTCCTTGATCACTTTGCAATTTTTGCAATTTTTCTGGACATCTGATCGTCACACAACTTCAATCCTTCCATCAACTGCGACTGGGTACGGACAGAAGGGCGGATTACAATTCTGTAAGCCTCATAGCTGCACTGGGATCTGGGAGACAAAGTCTGCTGTTGACTCAATTTGGGACTTCTGTACCTGACTTAGGAGTGCTCTGTTAGAAAGTCAAGCGGCAGTCTGTGACACATGAGGCATTTCCAATGCCCAGTTGTTGCTAATATTTGAGAAATGCTGCCTCAAGTCCTAAAGGTGTATTAAAAACCCATCAGTCCTGATGGCTTAGAGAGCCCAGGGGATTTGTACATCGAAAAGAATGTGTGTGAATCAAGACAACTTGGTTTCTTCCTTCCGCGTCTGGCATCTCCTTTTCTTTTCTTCCCCCTTTGCACTGGAATGGCCACTATGTAACTGTGGAACGAGGCAGACAGCCTTGCTTCATTCCCGTGTTCTCGTGGGGAACAGTCAGCATTCCGTCTTTACCATGAAGTGGTGGTTTTCCTCATAGATGCCTTTTATCAGATTTCCTTTCCTGCTTTGCTCAGTTGATTTTAAGAAATACTTATCATCATCATCATCATCATCATCATCATCATCATCATCATTTTAGGACAAAGTCTCACTATAGACCAGGGCTGGCCTTGAACTCACAACAATTTGCTTTCCTCTGCCTTCTGAATACAGGAATTAAAGGCGTTCATCACTACACCTGGCCTCCTATTATTATTATCATCATCTTCTTTTTCATCATTTTGAGACAGGGTCTCACTATGTAGACCAGCCTGGCCTCAAACTCATAGAGATCAGCCTGTCTCTGCCTCCTGAGTATTGGGATTATTGGTATGTACTACCATGCCTAGTCAATTTTTTAAAAAAAATAAAATTATTTTAACTTTATTTTATGTGCATTGGTGTGAAGGTATTAGAGTCCCAGGAAATGGAGTTACAGACAGTTGTGAGCTGCTATGTGGGTGCTGGGAATTGAACCTGGGTCCTCTGGAAGAGCAGAGAGTGCTATTACCTGCTGAGTCATCTCTCCAACTGCCCCCATTACTTTTTTAAAAGACTTAAAATATCTTATTTTAATAATTATGTGTGTGTGTGTGTGTGTGTGTGTGTGTGTGTGTGTGTGTGCCACATGAGTGCAGATTCACTTAGAGGGCAGAGGTGTGTGATCCCCGGGAGCTGGATTTATATATAGGAGGTTGTAAGCCAACAGATGTAGGTGCTGGGAATTGAACTAGGGACCTCTGCTAGGGCAGTAGTGCTCTTAACCACTGAGCAATCGCCAGCCCCAGGCATCAGATCTACCTGGAACTGGAGTTACATAAAGTTGTGAGTGGCCCAAAGTGAGTATTGGGAATTGAACTTGGGTCTTCTACAAGAGACCAGTATGTGCTCTTAACTGCAGAGCCATCTCTCAAGCCTCCAGCTGTTACTTGAGACAGGGTCTCTCTATGTAGCCTTGGATATCCTGGAACTTTCTATGTAGACTAGGCTGGCCTTGAACTCATAGATCCACCTGGCTCTGCCCTCCAAGTGCTGGGATTAAAGACATGTGCCACCGTGCTTGGCTTATCAAGACTTTTTGTTCAGAACATGATCTTTTTTTGTAGCTCTTTTCTCTTTCTGTGACAGGGTCTCTCTATGTAGCCGTGACTGTCTTGGAACTTGCTCTGTAGACCAGGCTGGCCTTGAACTCAGAGATCTGCCTGCCTCTGCCTCCTGAGTGCTGGGATTAAAGGTGTGTGCCACCACATCCAGTGTGTAGATCAGTTCTGAAAAAGAACGTGCATTCTGCTGTGGAGTGGAATGCTCTGCAAATGTCAATTAGGTCGTGAGGTGGAGCCATTCAGGTCCTGGGCATCCTTACTGACTCTGGTCTACTCCCTCCTTTCAGTTCCTGAGAGGAGCTGCAGTCTCCAACTATGATGGCAGATCCCACTGTTTCTCCCTGGAAGCTACATCAGGTTTCCTCCTTAGTAAAATTTTAACCATTTCATATGTGTAGCTAATGCATTTTGATTATAATTACCCCCATTGCACAATCTTATGCTTCTCCCACTAACTAAACCACTTTTTACTTTCATATTTTCTTTATCTTTTTTAACATATCTATCTATCTATCTATCTATCTATCTATCTATCTATCTATCTATTTATTTATTTATTATTGGTTTTTTGAGACAGGGTTTCTCTGTGTAACAGTGCTGGCTATCCTGGAACTTGCTTTGTAGACCAGGTTGGTCTCAAACACACAGAGATCCTCCTACTTCTTCCTCCCAAGTGCTGGGATTAAAGGTGTGAGTTACCATCATCTGGTTAAATATTTATTTTTAAAATGATTTTTTAATTTTGTGTATGCATGTGTGGCTGTGTACAGGTACGTGCATGTGAGTGCAGATGCCAGTGGAAGCCAGAAGAGGGCGCACTGGATTCCTTTGGAACTGGAATTGTAGGTGGTTGTGAGCTTTCTGACCTAGATGCTGGGGTGTGAACTTGGGCCTTTTTCAAGAGCAGCAAGTGCTCTCAACTGCAGAACTGCCTCTCTAGCCCCTCCCTTCCTTCCCTTTCCTGGGTCCTTTCCTGACTCTGACAGCATCTGACATCATCTGACAGCTCAGGCTGAGTTCAAACTCCCTATGTGACCAAAGCTGTTCTTGAACTCCTGATCCCCTTGACCCTGCCCCTGAGTGCTGGGACAGTAGGTCACACTTGGACATTATTCTAGTTTTTCTTCACATACTCTGACACTCTGATGTTAGGGACACAATCCTTTAGGATAGTTTTTCATTCTTTTGTTTTGCAGCCCTGGGGACGGAACTCAGAGCCTTGCATATGCTAGGCAAAAACTTCTTTTTCTAGGCCTGGATATTTCTTTTAAAATGATGATAGCATTGCTATTATTTTGGTTTCCTTTATATATAAAATTATTCGTTTATTTATTTACTTATTATTTATTTATTGAGTTCAATGCTTCTCTGGCTGGCTTTGAATGTGTTGTGTACTTAAGGATGACCTGAAATTTCTGATCCCTTTGCTTCTATCTAACAAGTTGTTGGGATTACAAGCAGGTGCTACCACACCTGACTTAGGAGGTACTGGGACTCAAATTCAAGCTTTTGTGCATGCTAGGCAAGCACTCAATCTCCTGGGCTACACCCCCAGCCCCTATTAGTATTGTTTCTTGAGACAAGGTCTTACTATGGAGCTTCGGCTAGCCTGGAAGTTACTATGTCACCCAGGCTGTCCTCGAACTTGCAATCCTTCTATCTCTGCCTTGTGAGTATAGGGATTACACATGTATACAACCATGTCTGGTTTTACTTTTCCAAAGTTTTAAAAGTATTTCCTTTTATAATCTTTTATAATTAAAAAATTAGTATTTATTTGTTAATTACTATGCTCTGTGTGTGTGTGTGTGTGTGTGTGTGTGTGTGTGCATGCACATGCACTTCTGCACATATGGAGGTCATAGGACAATTTGCAGCAGTCAGTTTTCTTCTACTGTGTGGTTCTGGGGATTGAACTCAGGTTGTCAGGCTTGGTGGCAAGCACCATTACTTCCTGACTACTTTCCCTAACCCTTGACCAAGTAACCTCTTTATCACTGTGAAACAGACCTTTGATCTGTTACTTGATTTGAAACCTGCTTTGATATTGATATAGCTTTTTAGCTTTCTTTCTATAGTCTCACTTTCGTGGTACTGGAGATTAACGTAAGCATGAGCTATCACTTTACTTTTAATCTTTGTATTTTTATATTTAAAGTAAATAGTTGAGTCTTTTTTTTTTCTTCTCTTTTTCCAGACCCTATGTATCCCAGCAAGCATCCATCAATATAGCTATATCTCCAGCCCAAGGGTCACTTAGGCAATCTCTGCTGTTTAGAAGTGACTTGGTGTGTGTGTGTGTGTGTGTGTGTGTGTGTGTGTGTGTGTGTGTGTGGTGGGGGGAGAGGGCAGTGCTGGAGACTGAACCCAGGACAATGCTCTTATGCATGCTGAACACTTGCTTTAGAAGGGAGCTACGTGACATCTGCCTTCTGTGTTTAAATGGATTGTTGTTATTTCCTTTCCACGTGTCCTCTGCTTTTTTTATGCCCCCTTTAGATTATGTATTTGTATGATTCGACCAGACTTTCAAACCTATGACTCTGTCTTGTTATTTTAGTTGCTTTAAGGCTCAGACTATGCAACTCTAACTTATCACAAGTCTACCTTCAAATGGTAATAGGATAACAGACCAACACACCAGTTAGAGAGAACCCTCAACAGTTTGTGACATCGTTTCCTCCTCATGACTGGGTGTTTGAAATGGAACTTAGAGATGAGAAAGGGCTGGGATACTGCTCAGAGGTACAGCAACTGCTGAGCACTTGGGAGACTCCATATTTAACAGAGAGACAGAGAGATAGACACACAGAGAGAGAGAGAGAGACAGACAGACAGACACACAGAGAGAATGAAAGCATATGAATGTGAATTTGTAATGATTAAACTAAGCCAGTGAGCAGCACCCCAGAGCTTCCAGAGTGTGGAAAGCAGAAGACTAGGAATGCTATCTGAGGAGGAAAAGGAAAGATCACACAAGATGGTGTGTGTGGGGGGGCGGCTCAGATTCGAGGAATGAAGGGAGAGAGTCAGGGTTGAAGATGCTCTTCCCCAATGGGTAAGGCGTCAGAAGACACTGACATTCCCACGGGAGTCTGGTTCCTGTCTTACCACCCTTAAGTGACACTGGCCAGGCGGTAAGACCTACAGTTGAAAGGATCCCACTGATCTCCTTAAATGGTTTCATTCTTGAATAGGGGTGACCAGGGGCCACCAACTCTTTGACAAAACTGTCAATAAGCAGGTGGAACAGTGATCCCAGGACACTGAAGGTAATTTGAGAAACAGAGTACTTAGAAGAGAAGCTGATCGTTTTCAGAGATTCAAGGATGACACTAAAAATGTATCACATAAAAAAAATAATGGGGGGCTGGAGAGATGGCTCAGAGGTTAAGAGCACTGACTGCTCTTCCAGAGGTCCTGAGTTCAATTCCCAGCAACCACATGGTGGCTCACAACCATCTGTAATGAGATCTGGTGCCCTCTTCTGGCTTGCAGGCAAACATGCTGTATACATAATAAATCTTTAAAAAAAAAATAATGGGATGCTATGAAAAAAGAATGAAAGAAGGAGAAAGCTTTCTGGCAGATAGCACTGGAAACCAAGAAAGAGTATTTCCAGAGAGAGGACCCCAAATATCAAGCTGTAGTGAGAGAAGAAAATTAATAGGGAGTCTGCTTTTTTTATATGTGTGCATGTGTGTGTATGCATTTGCACATGTGTGTGCATGTGGAGGCTGGAGGACAGCCTTGTGTGTCCTTCCCCAGGCGCCTTCTACATTGCTGTTTGAGACAGGCTCTCTCACTGGCTCCTCAGGCCAGCCAGGGTCTCAGGGTTCCTTCCGTCTGCCTTCTTAGCATTGAGATCATAGGCCATGTCTGTTTTACCTGAGTTCTGGGGATTGAACTCAGAGCCTCATGCTTGCAAGATACTGATAAGATCCTATCTTCTCCACCCAGATCTGTTTATGAAATCTGGAAGGAGGTCTGGAGAGAACAAAGAAATTGGAGAAGAAAAAAGGAACACTTCCCTTAGGTGAAGGCTCTCACCGGCTTGGAAAGTTCTCTGATTACTGGGCAGACCCGGCTGTGACCATTGTTTACATCAGTTACAACTGAGTCACAAATACGTTTTTCATTTTCATGTGTGTTGGTGTTGTGCATGTGCAGGCTGGAGGCTGACTTTGGGAGTCATCTTGGTTCTCTTCCGCCTCATTCACTGAGGCGGGGTCTCTAGGAAACCCAGAGCTCACAGATTGATTAGCCGGCCAGCTTTGCTCTGGGATTACAGGCTGGACAGTTCACCCACTTGGCATTTATGTGGGATCCAGGGATCTGAACCCTGGTCCTCACACTTGCACAGCGAGGTTTTTTTAACCACCATGCTACCTCTGTCCCACAAATACTTCATTTTTATTTTATTTTATTTTTTTTTATTATTTATTTATTTTGATTTTTGAGACAGGGTTTTCTCTGTGTAACCTTGGCTATCCTGAAACTCACTTTGTAGACCAGGCTGACCTTGAACTCACAGATATCCACCTGCCTCTGCCTCCTGAGTGTTGAGATTAAAGGTGTGCACCACCACTGCCTGGCTCTCAAACTTTTAGAAGGGAAACCTCAGTGACTTATAAGAGGAAGGAACTCACACTGGCGGTAGAGTCACTAATAATGCTTGACTTTAAATTCTGATTAGTTTTTAACCTAGAATTTATTTTTTTTATTTTTTATTGTTTTGAGAAAAGTTAAAATGCTAGGCCTGTAGCTGCTCTGAGACATGCCTGGGGACCATGATTTTTTTTCATTAACGAATAAACTCTTCAGTGCTCTTGAGTCAAGGGGTATTTATTTCTTTGATAAAGTGGAAAAGGAAATGTTGAGTCTCAGTTACTGGCCTCTGTATTGGAGGCTGAGGATAGAGGTGGACAAGGAGTCCCTGCACCATGCTGCTTTCAAGCTTGTGACCACGTTTTTTCCCGGAGGAGATCTTAAATCTCACCATCCTTGAACATCACACACTCGCATTCGTCAATGCTCCTGGCTTCTCACTGTGATGACGCAAGGCCTCAACAATTCTTGGGAGGCCTTCTAGACCTCACTGCTCTTCCGGTAGCCCTAGGCCCACCGTTCGGAGCACGTGGTCTCCTGCTGACTCTTCCCCAGACCCTCCGCGGGTTGCGGCTTTACTCGCTTTGAGTCTCTGGTCGTTCGCAGTGTCTCACACAAGGTGGATCTGGCGACCGCCTTTGCAAAGACATTAAATTCTCAGCCCTTAGCTCCGCCAAATGTGTGCATTTGTATCCGCGAATGTGATCCCGTTGGGCTAAATTCACTAAGACCCCGGACCGATCCAGTCCCCTCCCCGCCCCCACTTTTTTTTTTTTTTGACAGCGCGCGCGCGCGCGCGGGGGGCTGCAGCATTAATCAACGGCACCCGGAGGGGCTTGGTTGGGGTCAGCTTTCCTTTCCGCTCCCCAGGCCAACTCTGGGGCATCACTCAGTTTCCCTTTTTCCGCCTCCACCCTGCCATTTCTGGCGCCGCCCACCACTCGGCCGCCTGCTCCCACCTGTCACCCCCATGCTGACGGAGGCTCTGTCCAGGGGGCGGGGAGCGGGCTGGTGGCTGCTGCCCCTCCGCCTCCAGTGCGCTCTTTGGCTAGCCGGGTGGAGGGGCGCTGGCGATGATGGGCGCTGGCGGCTGTGATGCTGCGGCTTCTGTGACGTTTGGCCAGGGATCCGACAGGCAGGAAACTTGAAGATTGACGCCAAGGATGTGGGTGGGAGCAGCTGAGGATCTTTCAAGGCTTGGAGGTGCAGCAGCCAGGGCACTGAGACAAAGGCCTGGGGCGCGGAGGTGGGGTGGGGGGGTGCGTGGAGAGCGGGGGGGGGGGGGCGGAGAGACACTCCCAGCAGACCAGGTATGTGGACAGCAGTCCTGGGTAAGGACAGGGCTTGGAACCTTATCTGGCTACAAAGCCGCTGCATTTTTGAGGGTCTAGGATTTCTCCAAGGAATCTCAATCTAATCTGTACGCGTGTGCAGTACACACACCTGTGCAGAGCTTTCCAGGGTGAGCTTACAATTTCTTACAATTACATTTATTATTTGTGTGTGTGGACACTTGCATACCATGGCCAGTGTGTGGAGGTCAGAGGACAACTTTTGGGAATTGGTTGTCACCTTCCACTACCCAATTCCTGGGGGTCAAATTCAGATAGTCAGGTTTGGTGTTAAGCCTCTTTACTCAGAATCATTTCGGCTGGCTTTATTTTTTTCCCCTAGCTGGACATGGTAGCATAAACCTTTATTTAATTCCAGCACTGAGGAGGTAGAGGCAGGGGGATGGGGTCTCTGTGAGTTTGAAGCCAGCTTGGCCCACATAATGAGGGCTACACAGAGAGACCCTGTCTCAAGTCTGTTTTAAAAACTTGTTTTCACTTTGAGACAAAGTCCCATGTAGCCCAGGCTGGCCTCAGATTCTTTATATATTCCAAGGCTGGATTACAGATGTGTACCGGCATAGTCAGCTCTTCATAGGGACTGGAGCCAGATCAAACAATGCACCTCCGTCCTCGGCCACCCTCTGCTCCATGATGGAGGAAAGTCATCGCCATCCCATGCCAGTGTTCAAACTGATACCAGGCAAGTCCACTGGCTGCCAGGCCTCAGGGACAGGAGAGGGTGAGTATTAGTGCTGGGACATGCAAGCCCCTCCCCTTCTGGTGCTACTGGGGGGCCTGGCCATTTGGCTTCCTCCCTTCAGCCATGAGTCTGGCTAGCTGCAAGAGATGGGCAGTCTGGAGAGTGGAAGGACAAGCAGCCTACCTCAAGAGCTGATGCCAGTCCTTACCCCCAACAATGGGAAGACCTGAAGGAATTCACCCGACAGTTGTCAGGGTTGTAGGGTACAGCAAGCGGGCAGGCAAAAGAGACACCACAGCTTACAAACACCCAATCACACCCCAAATTTTATTGCTTACAGAGCTCAGGTAAACCCGAAATGCAGCACTGGCTGCAGTTCTTCCTCTGCTGGGGCCAGGAGCAGCCTGGCTCCTTGCAAACAGCTGGGTGGAAGCTATCCTGGCTGGTTGGGGTGGGGGATGAGCTTTTCCAGGGGAGGGGTCCCTGCGCCCCTCCCCACAATGATTCACAGTTAACTTAATGCTACATGAGTCCTAAGCAGCTACTCCAAGCCCCACCAGGAAAAGCCTGGCTAGGGCAGTCAGGGTGGGAGTGCTCATCTTCAATCTGAAGGAGGCTTGAGACAGACGGTCAAGCCTGTGTGGACGATGGGTCAAGACGGTCCCTTCCCCATCCCCTGGCCTGCTTGTGCCCATGCAGAGCCAATGCTCCGCTGGAAGGCAGCCAGAAAAGTGCTTTGAGGTCATCAGAGTGCAAAGTGCTGCCGGCAGTGTCTTGCCACCACGAAGCTGGCATGCTGGGTACCCACTATGTGCCCTGGAGGGTGGCAAGTCCTGCATCTGTGGCTTTAGCATCTGTCATTTGCAGACTATTCCTGTCAGGTGGGTCTCATGTCATCCTTCAGTTTCACAGACGAGGGACTAGAGTGCCAGCTAGCCAAAAGGTAGGCCCCAATGAGGCCTGATGCTCTCAGGAGGAGTGGTGGCCAGCAGCCACAAACGTGAGGCCTGAGGATCACTTCTCTTCAATACCGTCTGTGGTCCTTGGTTGAACAAGGAGCTCAACTCAGGACCTGGGCTGCAATAACCTGGAGGTGTGGTGCATTCTACCAAGGTGCTAGCATCCTTCCTGCCTGCTGCCTCATACTAGTCAAGGGCCAGGGAGACCAGACAAGGGGTCAAAGGCTCCACAAGCCCCTGAGCAGGTACACCTGCTGCTTTTCCTGTATGAGCTGGGTGGGAGCCTAGCTCTTTTACCTTCCTAGGTACCTGCTCTTCTTGACCCAGGCTAGAAGCTGCCCTCCAACTGCTGGCAAGTGCTGACTGATCCATGGGAGTCTGGCTACCTTGTTCAGAACATCACAGAGATCACTGGCTCTCTTCCCTGGAGGATGAGACCCCCGTCTTGCTCCTTGTCTCCTCATGAGTGAAGGGTTTCTCCTGCCAGAGGCCAGCAGCACTCAGGAGGCAAATCCTGGGAGGTGCTTTATCTGCTCCTGTCGCTGCTGCAAGCCCTGGTCTTACTGCTGAACAAGGACTGGCAGATCTCCTTGAGCAGACTCAGCTAGCATCTCAGGGCAGCATTGAACACTGAGATTCAAAGGAAGCCTGCTGTGGGCAGAGTGGAGCTGGCGGTGGAAGACAGGGCTAGGGCCGGTTCTCCAGCTGGCCATGCTTGACCCTCCAGCTCCAGGCAAAGCTTCCGTCAGGGGCCAGGGTGCACTGCAGGTCGATGCCTGAGTCTGGCACCTCCATGTCATAGCGAACAGGCTGTCCATCTTTGGTCACCAAGCTGAAGGCTGGGGCTGGGATCTGTGGGGAGAGCAAAGCAGTGGGGTGAGAACCCAGAGTGTAAAGCTGATGGTCCCCAAACATGCTCGGAGACATCTGCAGCCAAACAAGCAGCCTGGAGAGAGCACTGCCTGTCTTCACTCTGGAGGACTTGGAGAGTCCTCCTTCCTAGCCCAAGTTCAGAGATCCCCAACAGCCCCTGCCTGTCTTGCCCTGGGCCCTGGAGGACAGCTAAGCCATGGGCCACTATCTCCCAGGGCACCATTTCTACTTTTGAAATTTGAAAGCCTTCCCACTGGAGACCCCAGACCTGTGACCTGTGTCCGTACCTGGCTGCTGATGCCAGTTGCAATGTCTCCCACCTTGACTCGGTGGAATTCCCGGATGTGCAGGTGTTCGCCATTGAGAGACTGTATTTGGATCTTGACACCTAGAAGGCAGAGAGGTTGACAGTGAGGGCAGAACCGTGGCTGGTCACTCAGAGCAGGGACCCAGCATGGGCAGGGCCTAGCTCTGTGAAGTCACTCTGCCCTCATAGAGTCACGGAGTGGAGTGTTCTGGCCGGGGTGAGCAGCAGAGAGAAAATTCAGGTTAAGGGGCCATAATACTACACAGCACTTCCTGGCCTGCACCTTGTTAAGAGCTGAGGTCGGCTCCCAGGGGGAAGTAACATTCCACTCTGGATCCACAGAAAAAAGGCACTGAAGACAAAAGGCCCCTCCCCCTGACCGAGTTACTGGCTTATCACCTGTCTGTCTTTCTACTCTTCATAATTCCTTCATCTGGATTTCTTTTTCTCCCCATTTTTGTCTTGTTTAGTTTTTCAAGACAGGGTTTCTATATGTAGCCCTAGTTGTCCTGGAATTCACTCTGTAGACCAGGCTGGCCTCGAACTTACAGAGATCTACTGCCTCTGCCTCCTGAGTGCAGGGATTAAAGGCTTGTGCCACCACTGCCTAGCCTCTTCTCCTTTTTGTTTTTAGTTCAGTCAACTGAGGCAAATGTGATAACATGTAGCCATTTTAAAGTCTTCTACAAACAAAACAGACTAACTTCTTTTAGTGTAACACATCCAGGCTGGGGGATGCTCAGTGGTGGAGCACTTATCCAGCACGCACAAGGGCCCTGAGTTCAATCCTCAGCAACACAACAAAAAGACCAAGCGTTAATATTAATCTTCCCCAAAATGACATTAACTGAACCCCTCTGTGAAGCCCTCTATTTTATGAGGGGTGGCAAGTGACTGTCACTTCAAAGCTCTTTCCAGTTAATGTACTCCTGTCTACTCAACATTTTTTTGTTAAAACAGGTAAACAACACAATGAATTGTGTGTAATTTTAGTTTCCCAGAATCCATTTGAAAACATCTAAGGAAAGGGCTACAGGTGTCTCCTCTATTCAGAGAGATAAAAGACCCCTGTCCCCACTGCTTCTCCGGCAGAGTATCAAAGACGTCAGACAGCCACCGTGCCACTGAGTATCCTCTAAGCCCTTGTGAGTCCCTTCATGACAACTCTGGGCACAATTAAATATTTTTTATATTTATTTTTCTTCTTTTCTGAGACAGAGTTTCTCTGTGTAACAGTTCTGGCTGTCCTGGAACTTGCTTTGTAGACCAGGCTGGCCTCGAACTCAGAGATCAACCTGCCTCTGCCTCCCAAGTGCTGGGATTAAAGGCATGTGCCACCATGCCTGGCAAATTATTTTTTAAATAACAAGCCAATTCCAGAAAATTCAAGACCCAACAGAGACTTTTCTTTTAATATAGAAGTGAGGAATCTAAAGATGTAACAGACAAGCTAGGCTACCCCTCTTGACTCAGTAAAGGTTTTACTTCAATAATAATAATGCCACCCTAACCTTGCACTGTCATTTCTGATGAATTGTGAGCATTGGTTCCTTTGAGTCATATCATCCCAATTTTAGTCCAGACAGGAAGCAAGCTTGTCATGCTCCCATTCACTTCAACATTCTTAAATTAGACTGTAGGCAACGTGAGAATCTCTGAGCTGAAGTGCTTTGCCATGGCTCTGGGGCCTGACAGTGAGTCACACTGGCCCTGGGGAGGGCTAGGACCTATGAGCTGATAAAGCCCACCTCCAACAGAACAGTGCAACCAAGCTTGAAAACGGACATTTATGTGTCTTCTCGTCTTCTAACTTCAGATCCCCGGAGACAATGCCAACAAACTCATTGCTGACTTCTTGGGTATTCTCCTTCCTTCCCCGTCAGCAGGCATTTAGCTACTCAGCGTCTGGCCCTAGCCCAGGAGTGGCCATTTTCCTCCCCATATTGTCGGGCTTCCGCACCTCTACTGGTAGCCAGTGGGGGAACATGGCTCTGCCCTCATTATCTGGAAAGCTTTGTGGGTGGTCAGGGCTTTTAGTCAAAACCCAACTTTCCAGGCAAAGATGTGAGGTTCTGGGTGGCAGACACCTTCCTCCCTGACCCCTCTGTAATGG
Organism: Peromyscus nudipes; assembly: GCA_902168325.1. NCBI lineage: Eukaryota > Metazoa > Chordata > Mammalia > Rodentia > Cricetidae > Peromyscus > Peromyscus nudipes. The sequence goes on from CABHPH010147599.1 coordinate 54,057, forward strand.
GGAGAAGCCAATGAACTCTCTCTACCCCTCCCAGGTCTTTGGCAGGTGCTGGCAAGAGGGGATAAGTGGATCATACCATTGAAGTAGCTCGGAGTGTCCGTGGGCCGCCCCCGGGCCAGCACCATGTTGCAGCTGGAACTTCTTGCCTCTGCCTGGCTGCTCCAGGAGTGCACGCCGGAACTCAGGGTGCCACGTGAGCTCTGAGAGGCCTTTGATGGGTTCTGAACACAAGAGCAGACACAGACTCAGCCCTGTGCTCAGGAAACTGTCTCTGGCCTTGGTTTCCAAGAGGACCTGGGCCTCTCCTAGGGTCAGGACCTGCCTGTCCTAGGCTACATGGGAAAGGTGCATTTCAGTGTGGGACCAAAGCTACCCCCGAGGTTCCGTACTAACTAAAGCTTTTCCTGACTCCTAGGCGTGTTGAAGGCATACTGTCTTGGTTTGGGGAGAAAGACCCCTCCAAGAAAGGAGGGGTGACCTCACTGCCCCTCCTCTACCTACCGCTTGCGCAGAGCCCATGCCCAAGCTGTTCAGCAGCTCACCTTTTCACTGTCCTCTGACAGTGAGAGGCTGTCGATGCTGAGGCAGGAGAGGATCTGTTCCTGTTCCTCCAGAGAAAAGGGCTGCGACAGGCTGTTGAGAAACAGTTCTGCAGGGGGAAGAGGAAGACGGCCGTGAAGGGCTGGAAAAGCTGAAGCTGCTAAGTTCCCAGCATTCCTCCTGCACAACCTGCAGGAGCCAGCCTGCTGGGAACAGGGTGGAAAAAAGGCTGGGGACAGCAGCAACAAAAACCCTGTGCGTGCGTGCGTGCGTGCGTGCGTGCGTGCGTGTGTGTGCGCGCGCGCACGCGTGTGCACGCGTGGCTACAGCCAAATGCCGTACCTATCTCCAGCTGTTGCAGCTCCAGCTCTGGAAAGGTTGCCCTCCGGTCTGGGAAGCTGGGGCCCTTGGCAGGGGCTGGGTCCAGGGAGGACAGAGGCAAGGGTTCCCATGTGCCAGACTCCTCCTTGCTCAGGTTCAGGGCTGGAGCTCTGCTCTGTTCTGGTGGTTCTGGCGGCAGAGGAGGCCGAGGCTCAGAGGCCCCGTCTGTGCTGGCCTTGGATGGTGGGTTCTCCTTTGGTGGGGTGTGTAGGGTCTGGTGGCAGGTGGCTTGGTCTGGAGGTGGAGGTCTTGGTTCTTTATATTCTCCTTTCCAAGGGCTTTTCAGACCTCCCACTGTAAGGGAGAAGGCACCAGAAGTGAGGCGGAAGAGTGTAGGCATGCAGACACCAGCCCAGGCAAGAATGGCCCATCAATTAAAAAGAATTAAATTATGTGTGTATGTATGTGTTGATTATGTGAGTGCAGTGCCCACAAAGTCCAGAAGAGGGCATCATATGCCCTGAAGTTGCAGCCACCATATGGTTGCTGGGAATTGAACTCAAGACCTCTGGAAGAGCAGCCAGTGCGCTTAACCTCTGAACCATCTCTCCAGCCCCCTTATTTTTTTTTTTAAGACAATATCTCATTCTATATCTCAGGCCTCAAAGTCCAATAATCCTCTTTGCCTCTGTCTCCTAGGTGCTGGGATTCCAGGCATGAGTCATCACACCCAGCTTAAAATGTGTGCTGCTTTCATTATTGGTTTTTAACTTGCAATAGAGCTCTTATGCTCCAAGCCTCCTCTTAGGGTTCTGTTGTTCACTCAGCACTCACTGCCCACAGCGTTCAGATCAGTTCCTGATATTCTGAATACTTAGTGCTGGGCGATGGCTCATTCCCCAGCCACCTGCCTTTCCACCCTCCCTTGAGGGACTCCGAATCGCACTCAACTCCCTCTAACAACAGGGCTGTCGTGCACCAGGAGCGGAGGGGTTGGGTCCTGGGTGTGCAAAGGTCTGCCCGAGTGCTAACAGGTACCCTCCAGCATGGCTGCAGCCCCGTCTATGCCCTCCCAGTGCCCAGGAGTCTTGCTACCCCACAGTCCCACCAGCACTTGGTGTTACTAACTTTCTGGTTCTTTATGGCTGAGTGGCTATTGGATGTGTGTGGTTCTAATTCGTACTGAGTCATTGTTCCATGTCATACAGTCCCTCTTCCTCCGTCTCTCAAGTCTGACACCGGCCTCAAGCACAGGGACTCACTGCCTCAATCTTCCCAGCGCTGGAGGGAAGATGGGAGACCGAGGCTCTGAGGCTCTGTTTCCCTCATTTTTGATAGTCTTGGTCCTGACCTTCCCTCTGCCCACGGCTTGCCATCCGCCTAGGCAGACAAGGCTCTTACCTTGCTGTAATGCCTGGCCCACCTTCCCCCGAAGCTCCATGGCAGAGGCTCGGTGGACAGGCTCTTTCCTCAGTCCCTCTTGGATGGCCTGGGCTGTGAGGGGTGCGCAGGAAGGAGGAATCTCCCTCACAGGTGGAGGCTCGCTGGCAATCTGGAGGCCAAAACGCAACATGCAAGACCTGTTTCCTCATTCCCACTAGCTGTCTTACTCTTTACTCTCCACCAATCCTATGCTAGCTTGGGGATCTACCCCAAGAAGGGAGAGGGTTGGGCCACAGTCAGTGGGGAGAGTCTCCCTAGAAAAGGGAGACACGGATCCAAATAGGGCAGGACAGAGCCTGGCAAGAGACATCATGTCTTCCAGGCCTAGTCTAAAGGAGCTGGTGGAAGTAGCCCAGGGGACAGGCAGAAGACACCTTCCATTATTCACATCTGCCATGGAAGAACAACCCTCACAAGCCTGCGGCCTAGATCCACGGCCCTGCTGGCCTCCTCTCACAGCTGTTTTGTGGCAACCACTGACCTTGAGACAGAGTGGGCCTCGGAAGTATTGAGTCCAGGGGTGGCAGCCATTGAGCATGTGAAGCATCATGCAACAGCTGCTCCAGATGTCCACCTTGGCATCGCAGGGCTTCCCCATCACCACTTCTGGGGCCATGTGGGTCTCTGTACCAGGAATGTAGTCCCCTGAGAAAGCAGCATCAGAGATAGAATCATTCAGTATGAATTCAAGTGGCCACAATACTTAATTCCTGGGTTACCCCAGATGAAGTACTTTAAATTAAAAGTAATTACATTATTGTCGTGTGGATGTGTGCACATGCATATGTGCCATGACATACATGGGGAGTTCAGAGAAGAACTGTATGGAGTCGGTTCTCCCCTTCCACCTTTACACAGGTTCTGGGGACCAAACTCAGGTCACCAAACTTGCAGCAAGTACCTTTACCTGCCGAGCCATCTCACTGGGCCATGGTTTTGCTTTTTTGTTTGTTTTGAGACAGAGTGTCTCTAGTGGAACTTGCTACATAGATCAGGCTGGCCTTGAACTCACAGAGGTCCACCTGCCTCTGCCTCCCGAGTGCTGGGATTAAAGGTGTGCCCAACTATGCCTGGATATTTTTTTTTTTGAAACAGAGTCTTACTCTATAGCCGAGGTTAGTCTTGAACTCACAGCAACCCTTCTACTTCATCCTCTCAAGTGTTAGGATTACAGGCATGAGCCACTATGTTTACCTTGGCTGCATTTTTTTTTCATATAATTAATGGTTTAGGAACATCAGAGCAAAACGCATACACAAAATAAATACAAACCACAAATCAAAACAAACAAGCTAAATAAACAAAACTCCAATGTGCTCCATAACAAAACCCAGGAAATTCATATGCACAAAAGCATATAATTATAAAACAGTCAAATAGGGGCTGGAGAGATGGCTCAGAGGTTGAGAGCACCGGCTGCTCTTCCAGAGGACCAAGTTCAATTCCCAGCACCCACAGGGTGGCTCACAACCATCTGTAATAATAAGATCTGGTGCCCTCTTCTGGCAGGCAGGCAAACTTGCAGGCAGAACACTATATACATAACAAATAAATCAATTTTAAAAAACAAAACAAAACAAAACAAAAAACCAACAGTCAAATAACAGCAGCGAGCATATATAGTTAAGTGGATATCAACTTTTTTTCCTTCTAATTTTCGAGATTGAATCCAGTGCCTTATGCATGTTTGGCAAGGACTTTACCATTGAGCAATACCCTGCCCTCTTTTCACTATTTTGAGATGGGGTCTCTAAATTGTCAAAGCTGGGCTTGAACTTGCAATTCTTCTGCCTCAGCTTCCCAAGGAGCTGGGATTACAGGATTGGCTAACAGTGTTTTTATTATTATTATTATTATTATTATTATTATTATTATTATTATTTTATTATTACTATTATTATTATTATTATTGACAGGATTTCACTATGCAGCCATGGCTGTTCTGGAACTTACTTTGTAGACCAGGCTGACTTTGAACTCAGAGAGATCTGACTGCCTCTGCTTCCTGAGTGTTGGGATTAAAAGTGTGTTCAACCATGCCTGGCCTAACAGTATTTGTATAATGGTGCTTTGGACTTGACATTTTTGCTCAGTATCTTGAAAAAAAAAAGCAGTAAAAAGGATATTATTTTTGTAATGAATTATCAAAAGACTCACTATTGTCATTTTAAGATAAATAATTAATTTAGACCACCAGAATCACCCACACAGCCCTTTATTACTACACTACTCATGCTGGACACAGGCTGAGTGTCCTTATCCAAAGCAAGAGGGCAGAAGTAGTCTGGTTTTCATTTTTAAAATCTAGAAATAGCCAGGCAGTGGTGGTGCACGCCTTTAATCCCAGCACTCGGGAGGCAGAGCCAGGTGGATCTCTGTGAGTTCGAGGCCAGCCTGGGCTACCGAGTGAGTTCCAGGAAAGGTGCAAAGCTACACAGAGAAACCCTGTCTCGAAAAAAAAAAATCTAGAAATATTTCCAATATGCAATGGGCAGGCAGTCTTGGAGATGAGACTCAAACCTTGTATGACAATGATATGGGATATGGCCTTCTCCACACGATACTGTCAGTGTGCCTGAGTCTGACTGTCACCCCAAAAGCTGCAACTTGAGAGTAATTTTGGATAGGGATGCTCAGACTTCTAATAGATTCTTTTCCCTTTGGTCAAAACAGAACCATTTGGGGGCTGGAGAGATGGCTCAGCAAAGAGCACTGGTTGCTCTGCCAGAGGTCTGTTGTGTGATATTTTGTGTTCTGACAAAGCTTGCCTGGAGATCAGAGGGTGGAGCTAGCCACTAGTGAACCACAGAAGCTGGGTGTTGGTGGCTCACACCTTTAATCCCAGTACTCAGGAAGTAGAGACAGGAAGTGATAAGGTGGGGCAGAGACAGGATCTCAGCCCTTTCAGTCAGAGGACCTGGAGAGGTAAGAAGTCACTGGTATCTGCTCCTCTGCTTCTCTGATTTTTCAGGTTTTTACCCTAATATCTGACTCCTGGTTTTTATTGATAAGACTAATTAGGTTCATGCTTCAACTGGCGCCCAACGTGGGACATGAATTCATGAAAATTCACCTTGCAGCCATGGGCATAGGCTGGAGCTGCATGTGGGGGCTCCTGCCTAAGTCACTGCCCAGACTCTATGGTTAACTAGTAGCTAGCTCCACCCTCTGATTTCCAGCCAAGCTTTATTTGTCAGAACACAAAATATCACACAATAGAGGACCAAGTTCTGTTCCCAGCACCCATATCAGGTGGCTCACAACTGCCTAGAACTCCAGTTCCTGGGGATCTAATGCCTTCTTCTGGCCTTCAAGGACACCTGCATACACATTTGCATACATACACATTAAAAACAAACCAAAAAAATATAGAACTTTTTTCTTTTTAAATGAACCTTATATTCAATACTCATAAGTGGAAAAAGCAGGTTACAGAATTGAATTACAATGGCTTTAAGGAGGCATGAAAAACTCATGGAATTATGTAAATTATTCATGGCTTTCTCTTCGGAGAAGAGGACTAGGTGAGAATGCCTCCTTTTCCTTCTTTTATAACAAATATTTTACAATAGGCATGGATTATTTTTATAGCTAGACTGCAGGGTATGAGACACTGGACTATTCACAATAACCAAGACAAGAAACCAGCCTACAAACTTGTCAACAGATGATGGACAGAGAACAGGCGGTACCTGTGCACAGTGGAGTTTTACAGAAATAGAAAGAAATCTTATCATTGGCAGGGAAATGGATGGAACTGGACAGCGTCATGTTAAACAAAATAAGTCAGACCCAGGAAGATGAGAATTACATGTTTACATCCCATGTAGACATATATATATAATATATATATTATACACACACACACACACACACACACACACACACACAGACAGGGTCTCATAAGCTCAAGACTGCCCAGAACTTGACATGTAGCTGAGGATGACTTTGAACTATTGACCCTCCTGTCTCGGTGTATAAGTGCTCTGGGATTACAGGTACATGCCATGATGCCCAGTTTACAGAATGCTGGGAAGCCAAGACTTCACGCATGCTAGGTGAGCACTCTACCCACTATGCTATACCCCAGCCTTGGAATCTAGATTTAAATATAAATAATGTGTTGGTGACATGAAAACAGAAGGTATAGCTGAGCTGGGTGTGGTGGCGTACACCTTTAGTCCTGGCACGTGTGGGAGTCAGAGGAAGGAGGATCTCTCTGAATTTGAGGCCAACCTGGTCTACACAGAGAGCTCCAGAGCTATGGTGTAACCCTCTTTCAAAACAAACAAGTGTGGCTGGAGGCAGGCAAGAACTCATGAAAGGGGAGGGAAAGCCCAGAGGGAAGAAGGGGGGCAAACAGAGTGAGACATGCTTTCCCTCATACGTGGGATCTACATTAACTATACATATGTACACATATAAGTGACAGAGAGAAGGGAGGGGCTGGAGAGATGGCTCAGTGGTTAAGAGGTTCCAAAAGACCCAGGTCCAATTGTCAGCACCCACATGGTGGCTCACAACTGTAACTCCAGTTCCAGGGGCCCTGGTGTCCTTTTCTGGCCTCCATGGACATCAAGCACACACGTGGTGCACAGACATACATGCAGGCAAAATATTCATATGTTAAAAAAAGAAAGCAGCCGGCGGTGGTGGCGCACGCCTTTAATCCCAGCACTCAGGAGGCAGAGGCAGGCGGATCTTTGTGAGTTCAAGGCCAGCCTGGTCTACAGAGCGAGATCTAGGAAAGGCACAAAGCTACACAGAGAAACCTTGTCTTGAAAAACAAACAAAACAAAACAAAACAAAACAAAAAACCAAAACAAAACAAAAAAAGAAAGCAGAGGGGCTGGAGAGATGGCTCAGTGGTTAAGGGCACTGCCTGCTCATCCAGAGGACCCAGGACCCACATGGCAGCTCACAACTGTCTGAACTCCAAGATCTGACACCTTCACACCAACATACATGCAGGCAAAACACCAATGCACATAAAATAAAAACAAATTATTTAAAAAAAAAGAAGGAAGGGAGACTGGGGGCAGGTAGGGGACCAGTGAGAGGAGGGGATAAAGGATAAAGATTGGCAGTACAAATAAGAGCAAGATAAAGTCACACACACACACACACACACACACACACACACACACACACGTATGTACATACATATGAAAATGCCGTAATGATAATTGTATGTTTACACACGATGATAAAGAAGAAGGTAGAGTATAGGCTTGTAATCTTAACACTCAGTAGGCTGAGGCAGAAGGACTGTGTGTTTGAGGCCAGGCTGGAGCCACACTGAGACCATGTCTTAAAACAAAGCAAAACACAAAAAACCAAAACAAAACAAGACAAAAATCAACAATAAACTCCACACACAAAAAGGAAGTAAAAAATGTGAATCTTAGCTGGGCAGTGGTGGCACACGTCTTTAATCCCAGCACTCAGGAGGCAGAGGTAGGCAGATCTCTGAGTTCAAGGCCAGCTTGGTCTACATATTGAGTTCTAGGGAAGCCAGAACTACCAAGCCTGGCCCTACGGTAGAGTCTAGGGCCTTTTGGGGCTTGCTGTGTAAGGTCACATGGTCAAGGAGTGTCTGACATCTATTACTGTATTTATGCACAACCAGAACCTGTGATAATCCAGGGTGGTTGTGGGGCTGAATTCTACTTGGGGACATAAGGTGACCACAGCGTTTATCCCCACATGGAAAGCACAGTGGTACAAAGCTAATACTGAGTGATGGCTACGGGCTATTGTGATCGTGAGGAGAGAATGGGGCCTTACCTGTGAGCAAGGATTTTCCTAGGCCGTCAGGTTGTAGGCACAAGGCATGGCCAAAGTCGCAGAGGGCAGCTCGGCTTCCATCACTGGACAGAAGCACGTTGTCAGCTGCAGGCAGCACCCAGCAAGAGGGAAGAAGGGGAGCAGGTGAGTCACTTGAGGCTCCAGGCCCCACCCCACCCCGGCCTGGCTTGACCTGGCCTCTAGTCAGGCTACTCTCTGGCCAGTCCTACCCGGCAGCTACTGCTTCTCATTAGTCTAGTTAGTCATGGAGAGCAGAGGGGTGGGGAGGAGGGGTTGTCAGCTGAGGCTAAAGGTCAGGCAGCAGGCAGGATCTGGGGGGGCGGGTCTACCGCTACAGCACCACACTGTCCCAGAGAGTGGTCTCTTTGGCACCCTGCCCTCTCCCAGAGGTATCAGTGGTCAGGAGTTTACGCTTCAGTTTTCTGGGAACAAGCCTGCAGACTACAGTGCCGGACTGCGGGCTGGAGAACGTCATTCCCTACCCACTACACAGCCCTGTCAGCTGATAAGTGGGCAGGCCCACAACCGGGAGGAAATCAGGCAGAAAGGCATGAAGCAGAGCCTGCTGGGATCAGGACCATGGTGACTAGGGCCTTACCTTTGACATCCCCATGCAGAATCCTTCGTATATGGAGGTATTCCAGCCCCTCCAGGGCCTGGCCCAAGTAGTACAGGGCTCGGTCCTCTGGCAGACAGCCCTTCTGCTTTATGAGCTGGCCTAGTGAGCCACCTAGGAAATGAACAGCCAGCCTTTATGTGGGGCTTTCCCAGGCTTCCACACAAGCCAAGGGCAAGAGCGAAGGGCAGGTGATGTGGGAGAACCGGATGTCACAGGGCTTGGAGGTCCAACACGGACTGACTAGAGACCAAGGCCAAAGTTGGGGTTAACTCTTGGCCTTGAGTTTTGAGAGGAAAAAAAAAAAAAACAGGACCCATCTGCTTACCTTCTAGCAGTTCCATGAAGATGTTGACCCAAGACCCTTCTCTCACGGCTCCATAGAGAGGGACAATTCTGGGCGAGGTTAGTCCAGCACAGGCCATCAGCTCCTCTGCCCGAAACACCTCGAGCCGTACCTGAAAGACCCAGAGAACTCTGAGCAGGGCGAGTGAGGCAGGCTGGGATCTACATCCTGCTGGCACCCTAGGTATTCTATGCACAGAGGCTAATGATGCTCCTGGTAGTGATGTCCCAGGCCAAGTGGGACCAGGTAAGCCTGCCAGGCCCTTGGGGACTAAGCTGTGTACCCATGTATACGCCCCGGGTGTCAGACACCAGTTTCACAGTGCTGACTATAAAAAATAGTCACTCAAAAGCAAATTCTTCCAGGCTCCAGGAGTGCTGTTCACCCTCAACCTGCCAAACACATTCTTTCCTTCCGAGCTCAAGTGTCTGGACAATCTCTAGGCCATGAGGCCTTGCTAATCCTCATACCCACCCTCTAGCCTCGACAGGGCTTCATTATGTATCATAGATTGGCTTGAACTTGCAATCCTGCCTCAGTTTACCAAGTGCTAGGATAAGTGCATGGTACCATGCTTGATTCTGCGAAGAGCTGCTGGATAAGTGGTTCTCAACCTGTGGGTTGTGACCCCTTGGGGCTGAATGATCTTTTCATAGGGATTGTCTAAGTCCATCTGTATATCAGATATTTATGACTCATAACAATAGATTACAGTTATGAAGTAGCAGCGAAATTAATTTTATGGTTGGGGTCACCACGATATGAGGAACAGTATTAAAGGGGTGCAGCGTTAGGAAGGTTGAGAACCGTTGCAATGGATCCTCAGCATCCCTTGTAGCAATTTTGTTTTTAAAAAATTATTATGTGTGCCCGAATGCATGTATCTGTTCTACATGCATGTAGGAGACTGAAGAGAGCAGAAGAGGATGTCAGATCCCCTGGAACTGGAGTTACAGGAGGTTGTGAGCCGCCATGTGGGTTCTGGGAACCAAACTCAAGTCTTCTGGAAGAGCAGCCAGTGCTCTTAACTGCTGAACTATCTCTCCAGTCCCCCTTGTAGCATTTTTTTTAAATAACTACCTGCATTTTTTATGTGTGTATGGTATATGTATGTTTGGTAAGGCCTGACACTGGGTGTCTATCTCCATGGTTTTCTACTTTATTGAGACAAGGTTTCTGCTCAACCTAGAGCTCGTTAATTCTGGTTAGGTAGCTATCCAGCTTGCTGGGGGACTCGGGTCTCTGTCTCTGAGTTCTGGGATTACAGGTGGCCACCATGCCGGTCTGGCTTTTTATGTGGGTTCTGGGGATCTGAACCCAGTCCTCACGACGCAGTTCATCCACTGAACTATCTCCTTAGCCCCAGTTATTATTTCCCAAAGGACTAAACTATCCTTGTAGACAGGCTTGCATTTATATTACCGTTTACTGTATTTATTACTGTAGCTACTTCCTTAGCATCTGAGTACAAGAAGGCTTCTGCGGAGGGGTTGGCCAGCATCCCTCCTATTGTGATGTGGAAGTCTGGGGTCACCTACTCCTATCTGTGGGGACCTGCAGCAGCATGGCATGGCAGGAAGCATTAGGCCATGGATGCAAGTATCTTGTGCTTAGATTCTGGCTGGGCCATTCATAAAAAGGTCACTTGCTTCTGTCAACTGAGTCTCAAGGTGAATTGTGGGCACAGGGCTGCCGGCTCCTGGGTGGTGTGAGGATTCAGAGAGATGGGGTCTCACTCCATGCTTGGTGACGAGGACACTTGGGCAGAGCTGGCTTCCCATTTCCTCTTGCCAACTCAAAAGAGAACAAACAGCTTACTAAACTCTTCCTATGTTCAACTTGCTGGCTGCTGCGGGGCCTCCGGAGTGGCACCACCAGGGGGCGACAGCAGTAACAGAGTAGTCTGACCCAGCGTTTGTTTCCAGACTTGCTGCCTGGGCAAACAGGAGCTCTGCCCATGTGGGGTTTTTGGACTCTTGCCTATCAATGGAAAATGTCTCTCTTCTAGTTACTTAAAGTATAATATCAAGTTCGGTTAATCAGCAGCTCACATGAACTTTGACTTTTGATTCGTGTTTTCTCTAAATGGCTGATGAACTTGACTGAAACTAATTCACCTATGATTTTCAATGACAATATCCCTCCCCTAATCACTCCCAAAATGTGAGGTGAAGCATCCTAGGGCTCCCACAGAACCTAGAAGGGTACCACAGGACTCTGTATGAAAAGAAACAGGAACGCTCCATGCCTGTGGGCTCCTTGTTTGAGATGGCCCAGGTCCCACACTGACCACACCACTTTTGCTGTTAAATCCTCACAAAGCCAGGCATTTGGTGCCAGTGACATGAGGAGCTTTAGGAAAGGGTGGAATGCAGAGAAGAATGAAGATGGGATTGTCCACTCCGATTTTGATGTTTGAGAACTGCAGCGTGCTCAAGAAGGACCACTCACTAACCACCAGGAACTCTGGAGGGAAGCTGGGTGTGGGTGTGGTGGCTCACAAGTTTGAGGCCGGTGTCAGCTATGTAGTTAAGTTTAGGTCAACTTGGGATACTCCGTCTCAACAAACAACCCCCTCCCCCCAAAAAAAAAACCACATATTTTTCTTTCTTCCAACTTGGTTTTCAATGTATGGTAAGTTTAAGGATATACCTAACCATTTAATAAATGTAAACACAGCAGATTCAGTGAATGGTACATATCAAATGGCATGTACTTCCAAGAATAGGACTGAAGAAGAGGCCTGGGTACCATGAAGATCTGACCAAGAGGGACCTCACCTCACTCTCTAGAGCTGCGGTTCTCAACCTTCCTAATGCTGTGATCCCATCCCCAATTAATACAGTTCATGTTGTGCTGACCCCAACCATAAAATTATTTTCACTGCCTCTTTATAACTGTTATGAATCACAATCTGATATGCAGATGGTCTTAGGTGACCCCTCTGCAAGGTCATTCAACCTCCCCAAGGGGTTACGACCCACAGGTTAAGAACCACTGCTCTAGAGGGTCCCAGCAATGTTGAATCATTTCCAACACAGACCAAAGCTGATGGGATGGGAAATCTCAAGAAACAAGGTGATTCTGCAGTCTTGGTGAGCCTGAAGAAGCAGGGTACAAGGAACATCCACGAAGTCAGGTGGGGAAAGCTCCCCCCTCATGGCCAGACACCACCCAAACCACCTCTCCACTCAACTTCAGTGTTCTCACACTCAGAGAGAGTGCCGGGCTGTGGGTGGGAAGTAACATTTAAGATCCACCAACACACACCAGATACTGTTCAGCACTGAGTGCTTTTATACAACGGTCCAGGAAGGGGTAGGTGGTCATTCCCATTTCGCTGATGGGGAAGCTGAGGTCAGCATGAAGAACTCATCCAAAGTCACTGAGAACAGAGTACCACAGCCAAGATTTCGGCTGGGGAGGCCTGACCCTAGAGCTGCCAGCTGCTGTACTGTTGGACGAATTTTCCAGACTCGGCCTTGACTCCTGGCCATGTTTACATATATTCAGAAGCGGTATCTCCAGGGAGACACGCAGACACCACTGACGTACTACCAGGTACAGAAGCCACTTCACTTGGGTGCCACAGAGCCCAAGCCTGGAGACTTTCCCTTCTTCGAGACTCCTTATTTTCTTTAGCATACTAAATCTGTTTTTCTGTCTCTAAAAAGGGGGTCCAAGGAACTCCCCAAGTTCTGAAGATCTCAGGAATATAAACTATGGGAAAATGATTAACACAGAATGGGACACAAAGATGCCTAAGGAATCAGGGGTCCCCCATTTTCTCGTCCTCTTCCACACAGCCCCTCTTTGATCCTTGCTCTTAAACAAGGGCTCATGGCTGACGCTGCTTCCATAGACACCACGTAGAAGCCTGGGTTTGTGGAAAACTCTAGTCTTAGGCTGGGAAGATGGATCAGCAGGTGAAAATGCCATCAGCGCTGCATGATGATCTGGATTTGGTCTCTGAAACCCACATAAAAGGCCAATGTGGGGTTGCACATCTGTGATTCTGGCACTCCTTCAGTGTGAAGGGAGAACTGGCTGGAAGCTAGAGAGGCTGGGAATATAGCTCACTGGAATGTACTTGGCTAGCAAGTGTGAGGCCCTGGTTCAATCCTGACACCACACACACCACATACACACATATATACACACACACATACCACAGATACACCACACACACACACACACACCATACACATACATAGACACACCACACACATACATCCCCTCTCACATACCACATATACACACACATCATATACACACACACACATATATATACATACCACATACACACACCACACACACACACATCACATACACACACATATATACACACCACATACACATATATACCACATAGATACACCATACACATACCATACACACACACACACCATATACACCACACACACACACACACACACAGAGTACATTCTGCCTTAAAGTGAAAGGAGAGAACCGAGTCTCAGAAGTTGTCTTCTGACCTCCACACACATGCGTGGCACACTCACATACATATAAATAAGGCTTCAAAACACTAGTTCCTTTGGGTTCCACAGCTCTGCCCCAGTCTCTGCACAGTGTCTGGCTCGGAGCAGGTGCTCCATGACAGCTGGTTTGACTTGGCCAATGCCACACTATTCCAGTTCGGTGACAGAGCCAAAGGGAGGCTCCCAGAATTCTATGGTTGGGCCAGATGTCTTAAACAAACAGTTCTTCACCCTTGTCGAGGGCAGATGGCACGTGTTCTTTGAGAATTTGCCGAGTGATATGGTTCCTTTGCCATCAGACTGTCCATGCCCTCACACACACTCTGGATCAAATTCTAAGAATTTGAGGATCCTGTAAATCCATCCTCTGCCAAGGAGAACTTATATACTGGTTGCTTAAAAAGCCTTGCCGGGCGGTGGTGGCGCACGCCTTTAATCCCAGCACTCGGGAGGCAGAGGCAGGCGGATCTCTGTGAGTTCGAGGCCAGCCTGGGCTACCAAGTGAGTTCCAGGAAAGGCGCAAAGCTACACAGAGAAACCCTGTCTCGAAAAACCAAAAAAAAAAAGCT
>CABHPH010147600.1:0-27166 GCA_902168325.1 Peromyscus nudipes
TTGTGTGCTAGAACAGCAAAACCTTACCCATTCACAGTGCATGTCCCCGGAACCCACGTTCTATGAGACCACTTTTCTCAAGTCTCTTTAATTTATCCTCGTACTGACGCATGTTATTAGAACGAGTGTGGTAAACGAACCCTCCTTTGGGACTGTAGCTAGACACTGGCACGCATACTTGAATGATAGTACGACAATGTTTATAAATAAATATAGACTGTATTGATGATTGATAATGCTAGGACAGAACCAAAATCAAATAAGGTCACTATGAAGTGCTGGGAATAGCTCATTTTATGAGAGAGGTCAGAAAGGAACAAGTCTCCTATTTAGAAAGCAAATTGAGACTTGAGATCTCTGACCAGATGATGAGCCAGACCACAGATGTCTTTGCAGAAAAAGCCAGGCTTGTTTAATAGACCAGTGTTATTTTTATTTCTTCCAATGTGCTATTATCACCAACAAATTAATAGTAGCCCTGAGATGGCAAGATAGACAGGACCCAAGGGAACAGCTTTAAAAAATTCAGAAAAAAGCATCGTACTACTTTATTCCTCAAACCTAAAGACCCTGTTGTCCTCATGTTCCCTTACTGATACAAGTGGTTGTGTTCCTAGTTCACTGCCTGTGAGGTCTAAGGAAGGGCACCCAGGGTCACCCTGCACTGGAGCATGAGATTGACAGCTGATATCAGTAGATTTTTATCATGGCCTTTAAAATATTACTACCTACTGTATTGTTGTTCTGATGTTCAGTTTGTCCCTTCCTCTTAAAACATTTTCCCTTCAGGAGAGCAGTGGTGGCACACGCCTTTAATCCCAGCACTTGGGAGGCAGAGGTAGGCCTGGTCTACAAAGTGAGTTCCAGGACAGCCAGGACTGTTACACAGAGAAACCCTGTCACAAAACAAAACAAAAATTCCCTTCAAAAATAATTAAGAAGCACCAGAGATTTGAATTTGAATTTGAGTTGACATTTCTCCAATCTGAGTTCATTTTCTTTCATTATAACTGTGTTCAAATCTCAGGACTTGCCTAGGCCGAAGCTATTCATAACTACTCTAAATGATAACACTTCTGATGATTCTGAGTGAACATTAGCTGTTCATACATGACCATTCGGTGTCACATGTGTGCATTTAATTCACTAGCTAATTTACTTATCTCAGATGGGTTACCTCGTTCTAAGTAGGCCACCATGTGGCAAGTTTCAAAATATGACTTTTTTTTTTTTAATGCTGGACTAATTCGCTGGGGTCCTAAATGAGAAAAATCCACTCAGCATGGACGTTTACAACTTCACCATTAGAAATGATAATCAAGCTTGTGAATTCTGAGTCATCCTCAGGAAGCACTGTGAAATATACGAGCTGGACACAAACCGAAAGACCTTCCCAATCCATATTGTAAACAGCAGAAGAATCCAACATCTACCCCCATGTCCATTATGCATCACTGCCACCTCAAAAAGACATTTTAGGATTTTTGATGTCCCCCAAACACCTACAGGCCATATATTTAGTATTCCATTTCAATTATTTAATAAGCCCTCAGAAACAATTTTACAGACACTTTTAAAGGTCAGCTTATGGCTTCCTCCAAACTAATACACTTCCTACATTCTCTTACTGAAAAATGCTCACACAGTGTTGGTACGGGAGGTGACACCATTATCAAGAGCAATCAAATGGGTGAAAAGTTGAGGATAACTTAGTTATTGCTTACTACTAAGGTTCACAGGGATAAGCTAGTGTTGTCTCATGTACATACTTTGTTAAAGGAGAAAAATTTACTAATTCCCAAGATTTTTTTAAAAGTCTTTAAAGCATATGTCTCCCCAAAATCCATTTTCCTGGGGCTCCTGGTATAGTTCAGTAGATAGCCTTTGCCTACATGCACAGGGCCTTGGACTTTATTCTCAGCATACTGACGAATATCAGTTGATTCAGCTCAGTAATTTTTCTTGGTCTAGTATTAGTTTTTGTTTGCTTGTTTTGTTTTTGTTTCTATTACAGAAAGGCAAAATGTCCCACAAATGTGTGTTGCAATGTGAAAGCCACATAAATAAGCCTGGATATTTTAATTTCCTTATAAACCAGTTAACATCATTCATCTCTGGTTTAACTGAATTGCCCTCAGGTAAGATAATCCTGTGTTGCAATGAGAAAACTGGAAGAAACTAAAAGAGTCGTAGCTTTTAGTGATGTTTACTTATTTATATTGTTCTACACAGAATTTTGTTGTTGTTTGTTGTTGATGAGCATGAGGCATCAACACCAAGGATGCTGATACAGAGATACTGTGATACATGCAGAAAGCTTGAAACTGCACGTCCTTGAAAAGATTGGATGTAAACCCTTCATGTGTCAAGGGCCTTAAACAGGACAGTCAGAGAGAGGGGGAACCAAAGACTCGAGTGGGGAGAGTTTAATAATTTCTATCTCATTTTCCTACGGGAAGAGGGAAGAGGAGAGGGAGAGGGGAGGGGAGAGGAAGAGCAGGGAGGGAGAGGAGGGAGAGAGGGAGAAGAGAGAGAGAGGAAGAGGGAAGGGGAGAGTACTGACAGGGAGAAGAGAGGGGTGGAAGGGGGGATGGGAAGAAGGAGAGGAAGAGGGGGAGGGAAGGGGAAGGGACAGGAGGGGAAGAAAGGAGGAGGGGAGGAGGGAGAAGAGAAGAATGCTGTGTTGTGCTACCTGCAGATACTCAGTAAGGCCCTGAAGTCAGGGGCAAGATGGGTTCCAGTGCCTCCTAGTAAGTGGTAAATCTCCCGGCACTTTGGCAGGCTGGTGTTGCAGAAAGCTGGAGAAGGTCGTTGGGTTGAGTAAACCAAAACTTTAAAAGTTTACTAGAGCAAAGTCTCACAAACATGTTTGTGGTGCATTGTGCAAGAGAAAGCTGGCATGAAATTATTCTAGTTGTTCCCAAAAGAACCATCTAGAAGGGTCGGAAGGTTGTAACAGAGAGAGCCTGTACCTATTACTAAGTTGCTAGAGACTACAAGTATGAAGGAATTCTCTAGAAGACTGTACCAATGAAATAAACAGCCAGCATTTTCCTGCCTGCTTTTTCTATTCTTCCTCCTCGTGTTCCAACCCTGGAAAGCCAGAAATAAAAGTTAGTTAACAGAGCTAAAGAGAAGGTAGAGAAAATGAAGTAATGCACAAGCTCATACTCGCTAAGTACTAGCCATGGGAAGAACAGTCATTGCAATGGATTAGAAGCAGCTCTGATAATTCTGCACAAGACTTGCAGGTAACTGAGATGGGCTAAGGTAGCAATTACTAAGAATGATTAGCGGAGTGAAGAGGCTTTTCGGGCACAGACTTCTACTGAGTCTATTATGAAGAAAGAGAGTCTAGGAGAGGAAAGTGAGTATGATCACTCTGTACAGAATTTTCAAAGAATTAATAAAAATATTGTCTTAAAAGAATAAAGCAGGAGTAACTGTAGTATTGTTTTATGATTAGACTTCATCAATCAAACATACTATTGAGATGTAAAAATAAAGACCCGGATCATTACTCCTGTTACTCAGCTTCGACTGCCCTGGTTACCAGCTGAGTGTATGTCTGAGGCACTGTCCTTTAGCTTCCAGTAAGGATGTCAGTAGGGGACTAACTGTCTTAAAGGGTGCTCATAGTTTCTCTAGGTTTACAAAGCACTTTCACACATCTTCTCTCCCTTTGTAGATGGCCAAAGTGAATGTTACCCTATTTTTTAAGGAAAGAGGCACTATTTGCTGTGGAAGTTGTCTATTTTTTTTTAAATATGGAAACCCAAGTACCAGTCCTTACTGCTGACCTCTCAGACGATTTTACTGTTCCTTGATCAACAAATGTTGACCAAGGAAGTCTAACATAGGCCTTTTTTCCCCACTGAATTTTACTAAAGTAATTTGGCCTCAGATGCATCTGTGTCGTGGTTACTTGCTTATGGGTTCCATGAGCTCTTTGCTTCCTTAAGAGACTCCATAGAGTATGTGTGTGTGTGTGTGTGTGTGTGTGTGAGAGAGAGAGAGAGAGAGAGAGAGAGAGAATTTTCTTTAATTTTTGACCAAAAGATTGCTTACTAAATGAGTATATAAATATTGCATTTTTCTTTAAAAATGTATATTTTAAAAAATTTATTCTTCTCTCAGATATTATTTCCTGACAGAAGTTTCCCCTCCCTTCTATCCTCCCCCCACCTCCCCTCTCCCCTAGATCCACTCTGCATCCTTTTCCCTTCAGAAAAGGGCAGGTCTCCCAGGGATATCAACCAAACATGGCCTATCTTGTTGCAAAATACTGTATTCTTTTAAGATAAGTATCTGACAACTGAATAATATGCATGTCCACTATCATGGAAAGCTTGAAAACACAGCTGTAAGAATCCAATTAGAGGAAGGCCTTATATTTGTAAGATGGCAAGAAGCAGGCACGATACACCCTGGCCATCGGACAACCCTTCGTACCAAGCAGCTGCTCTGGCTTTTGGTGGAGCTCCTTTGCCCGCATGAGGCTTTGCTTGGGCTGTGCTCCATGGATGGGCTGTTCCATTCTCTCCTAGCTATCTAGTACACCGCTTTCATTCCTTGAGTGTTTGCCCACAGCTTCCCAGTCTTGTCTCCTTGGGCTCTTCTCTGACTGCAGCCACTCACACTCCGATCTCTCCTTCATCAGGATTTCTGTAGAAACTGAGGAACTCAGTGTGTGCTTTGACCTTTCACCATTTTTGTAGGGTTCTTTTTTTCTCAAAAAGCTTTTCAAAAATAAGATTCCAGCATTAGTGTTTTTCTATTCTGCTCTATGCAAAGCATATTGCTCCATGAAAAGCATATTGGTACATGATAATGACTCAAGACATATTTGTTCTTTTATCTTGAAAGTACTGACAATCTGTATTTTAATGAAATTTCAAAAGGCAAAATCAATTTAGTTTTTATTTGAAAAAAAATCCAGAAATAACAGTATCAAAGCCTTTGCAATTCTGGTGTGGATTAAGAGCTCCTTCATTTTTCTGATATCCATATTTTTCCATAACTTGTGTAGATTAAAGAGCCTTTGTCTGCTTTTACCCTGAGGTATGTTCCAGAGAAAAGCAGTAGCTCTGACAACTCATTGTTGAATGGTGCAAAATCTAAAATGAGACATTCTTTTCTCAGCTGCAATATGGGGGCACCTACTAAGTGACTACAGCCTTAAAATGTCATTCTCTAACAGTAATAGAGGCCATTGTCTTGCTTTTGTTGGAAGAAATTTCTTAAAACTTTTGAAATTATACCATTTTATCTTACTGTTTTAAGTACGTGTTTAGCTTTATTTTTATTGGAAGCAAAACTGTCATTGAGAAACTGACAGGCAGGGTTTGCTATGAATCACTCTTCAGTGTTGATTATGAGCTTTAGTGTCTCTTGATTCATTACAAACAGACCCTCAAACTAGCATCTAATTTGTCATGGGGAAATTGTGATTATTTTGAGCTCTGAGGAGTTTTCACAGAAACATTCAGGCATTCAGGGAGCTGTAGCAATACATTGCTGCACACACACACACACACACACACACACACACACACACACACCTGTAACAATTTCTTCACCCATCACATTTGTTTAGTGCCTTCTCTCTAGATCACAAGCACTTCTCTGAGTCTAGAGACACAACTCTACAGAAAAGACCTCCCTGACAGTACGTCCTGAGAGGAGAGAGAACACGGGATGAAGGTAAAATGTTAGGTTGAGCAGTAGCTAAAAGCTACATCTTAAAAAACAGCAAAGAAGATTCAAGGGTGAAAGTGAAGACCAGGGAAAGACTCTAGGAGGAGCAACATTTGCAGAGAACTTGTTATAAGAATGTTTGAAAGGTGCTGAGTGTGGGAAGTGGCCTTCTTCATAAACTAAGAAGCTGTCGTCTACAACTGATAGCCACTTGCAAAGGAAAACTTAGTTTTCTCCAGTGGAGTCTCAGAGGGTGTGTGAGCTACACTTAAGGGTAGGCCCTGTGCCCAGGGGTAGGTGCTGACACAAAGTGGACTCAATGGTATTTTGTAGACGTCTGGTCTCATATTGCTTTGTCCAGGCATTTTTTTTTTTGTCTTATTGGTCTTTTGCTTGCATATTTGGTTTCTGTTTTATGGGAATTTTCTTTGTTTCTTTTGTTTGTTTTTTAAAGAGAGAAAGGCCTTGGAGTTGAGTGAGTGGGGAGGCAGAGAGGGCCTGGCAGGAGTTGGTGGAGTGGAAGAGCATGATCAGAACATATTGTATGAAAAAATATTTTCAATACTAAAAAAAAAAAAAAAAAAGAATGACCGAAAGAACATTCCAGAGAGAAGGTACAACAAGTACAGAGGCCTTGAGATAGGAAACATTACAGGAAATCCAAGCATGCTAAGCACTCCAGAGTTACCTGGAATGTTTAATCCAGAATAATCTGGAGAGGGAAATATGAACATTAGCGGCTCTGCTTCCCTAGTGGAGGAAGCCAGGGCACAGAGGTGAAAGAGTTAATTGCTCAAGGCATGAGCAGTGGGTCTCACTTGAGTCCCCCCTCACTGCCACGGGCACCGCATCTTTGAGTAGGAAAGGATGCCATTTTCCCAATACTAAGCCTGCTGATCCTTGAGTATGGGATGGCTTTTCATCTTGTGGTCTCTTCTTCAGTTTCTTTTTCCAGTGTCTTAAAAGTTTTCCTTGTACAAGTCTTTCACTCCCTTGGTTGGATTTATTTCAAAGTATATTTTAGAATCCTGAATTCCAAATTTCTTTCTCAGTGTGTTTGTTGTTTGTATATATGAAGGCTACTGATTTTGTGCATTACTTTCCTACCCTGCTGATATTTGCTGAATGTGTTTATCAGATATAGGGGTTTTCTGGTGAATTCTTCAGGGTCTTTTTTTCTGTATAGAATCATACCATCTACAAATAAAGACGTTTTGACTTCTTCTTTGCCTAGTCCTGTCTGCCTTGTGTCCGTCACTCATCTTTTGCTGTAGCTAATACTCCAAGCATTACGTTGAGCAGGGGTGACAAGAACGGACACAACAGGGCAGCTGCACGTAGTAACTTGACATTATTGCAACAGCATGTATGAAATCTGTGTGAGCCTAAACCAGACCAAACTCCAGCATGGATGGGACTTGGGCACAACATCTTACCCCTAGCCGTAGAGCTATTGGTAATTATTAGCTGCTTGAAAAGGGAGTGATAGCTTTCTCTAAGAATACCTGGAATTACAATCATCTCAAATCCAGAAACCTAGATGCCAGCATTAAAACACCATCAGTAACAGTCAGGGCAGTGTGCCTCTACTGTCGAGCAACCTGAGAAATGCAATGTGGCTGAAGCACAAGACAAGGATTTCAAAACAGCCTTTATGAACGTGTCTGAATGTCAGAGGAAATGAATCAATCCCTTAAAGAAAGCCATGAAAACACAAGCCAACAGTGGAATGACTTGAAGAAAATAGCTGAAGACTTGCAAGTGGAAATAGAATCAACAAAGAAAACCCAAACTGAGGGAAAACTGGAGATGAAAAAATGTAGGATCTCGAACAGGAAACACAGGGGCAAGCTTCGCCAAAAGAATAGAGAGATGGAAGAGACAACCTCAGACACTGAAGACGCCACGGAAGAAATGGAGACCTCATAGGAAGGGCATATGCCTTCCCCAGATGGGGACCAGGAAACTGCAGATTCACACTTGACTGGGAAGAAAGCAACTATACAAAGCTCAGACTGTTACTGAGCAAACACTGAGAAAAATACTTGGGATTTCCATTCACTCAAACTATAGTTTGTTTGTTCTCTTTAGAAAGGGAAAAAAATCTAGAAATCAAATTTTAAGGCCCTCAATAAAGAATTGGAGCACAACAGTGAGTTCTTTCAGCACCCTGCGTCACATGACAACCATCATGGAGGCTGCATTCTGGGGTGCCTCCCATTTATGGGTCCACAAGGGCAAGTTTGTTAAAGCCCTGACATACATCATTTCATGACTGCATAAAGGAAACAAGACCAAGATTGTTTGCTAATGTGTAGGGTATTATTTTTAAAAGGCTGCTATATTTTAAAATGCTGAAATTTTATTCAGATTAAATTACTCTGATTTAATATTTAAAGATAGCTTTCTGAAACTGGATTTGCTAAAGCCCCAAATGTATACTGCTTAAGCAATGTAAGATTTGTTTGGATATGCAAGGTCATAGGCATGCCTCCTCCTGTTTATGTGGACAGCTCCGGCCCAGCAGTAAGTTTCAAAAACGACTTTGGATGTTGTTGGAAAGGTGTTGAATTTTATGTCTCAAGTATAGTGTGATGGCTATTAAACTTCATTAAAAACAATGAGAGTTATCAACTTTTAAATTTACTATTTAAAATAAAATATTTTATGGAACAAAGCTGAGTATTAACTACTCAACTGATTTCAAACAGACAATGGAGGGTTTGGTGAGAACTTTGAACTGAGTAAATACATCTTCCTTAGCTTAGTGGTGCCTGAAACGTTGTGCTTAGAGCACAAGCAGATCAGGGAAACCCATCAAGAGTATCAAACTTAAAACAAAAATGCATGTAGTCTTTACATAATGCCTAAATTTCTTCATTCTTAAAATTGCTTCCCAATGGAGAGCTAATTGTGGTCATACTTTCCTAATTTACACAAAGATATAGTGAAAAGAAATACACTAAGCAATAAAGCATGTGTTTAATGTCACATATTTAATGTGTTTTCAAAGCATCATGAAAAAGAAAATGGCTAATCAATCTCCCACCCGTCAGGTTTCTCTACGTAGTCCCGGGTAGACAACAACTTGCAATCTGCCTGCGTCAGAATTCTGGGATTACAGGTATGTGCCACTACACATATACAATGACATCTCTTAATGGCAATCACCAAGTAATGTTAATAACTTTGATATGGCTCTGAAACCTTTCCTTAGATTCAGACTGAAGTAGGTTTCAGGTAGTCCTGTTTCTGCAATAAAGAACACAGTTTGCATTAGGTAAGTCAGTGAACGCTGGTAGCTGAGCTTCAACCTAATCATCCCGTGAGTTATAGGATGACTGGTGAAGTTGGGTAGAAGAGGAACCTTACATTTCTTTTCTCAACCCAAATTCAATGTTCAGGTGATGGGTTTCATTGGGGCGTTTAAAACATATCTGACATCTGACCTTGTTTTTATTCAGCCCCTCCTCCTTCAGTACTGATTCTGTTCCTAAAGGTGCTGTGTCTCTGGGCTTTGTATTCAGTATAACATGGCATTTATAAACTCTGTATTTCATGATTCCTGACAAAATGGACTCTTAGTTGACAGTGACGACTGAAGGAATCAGATGATTAAAAAATTACAGAGAATTGGACATTACAGCCATACATCACACTGGCATTGTCTTTTACTTGAATGATTAGC
This sequence comes from Peromyscus nudipes, assembly GCA_902168325.1. NCBI lineage: Eukaryota > Metazoa > Chordata > Mammalia > Rodentia > Cricetidae > Peromyscus > Peromyscus nudipes. The sequence goes on from CABHPH010147600.1 coordinate 9,386, forward strand.
ACATCTAGATTCTGTTTACTGAGAACATGATAGCCCGGAAGTTGGCAGCCAAGGAGTCTGCCGTGATGACGACAGTGCCCGGGTAAGGAAAATGTCTGGTAGATCCCCAAACAGATTCCATTTCCAGATAACGAACGGTCGCACACATACACAAGTGGGCACCAGCACACACTCTCCCAGCAGGTGTTTCAGAACACATTATGCATTGTCTTCTGAGACAATTTGAATTTGTACGGCCTGCAGCTTTTCTCCAGGAAGCCTGGGAGTCTTCTAACTGATCACTCTATTCCGAGCAGTACACTGCATCCCCCAATGACGATAACAGGGGTAGATTCTATTCTAGGAGACCCCACAGCAAGTTTGAAATCCATTCCATTATTTCATTGTTAGCACTTTCTTCACCTAAGAAAGAACCCATCCCCAATACAGACATCTCACACGCCAACTTGAATTTTTGTTGTTTTTTCTTGAGCACAGATGCAGAGAGAGAAACTGGTTTTGTCTGAATTAGAACAATGCATATTCAATGTTGAATTTATCTTCTACTCCAATAATAACTTCCTCTTCTTCAATAAGCTGTACAGAGCCGCACATACCTGCTTCCTAGTTTTACATTTTCATTTTCCACCCATTGCTTATCTTTGAGAATTTTTTTGAATCCTTTCCTGTTGCTTTCAGTCTTTCTCATCAGCTGAGCAATTTCAGCTCAGATACAAGGTTTTCACTGAAGGGCAGTAAACTACTGAAATCAAACCATTGTTCTAGACTGTGTATCATGCCCATACTTCTTATTCATCTGGAAACTTTTTGTTTATAAAACACTGTCACCAAATGAACAAGTATCAGATGATGCTCCTTCTGTCTGCTGTGTGCATTATTAGTGCATGGCTGCCTTCCCTTTACTATATATTTATATGTCTTGTTGAGTCATCCAGGCTTGCGATTCAATATTTGCCCTCCAATTGGAATCATTCTAGGTTGTTGTGGTGCCTTCTGAATTGATTTATTGTTTGTTGGTTCTGAGATCACTTCCTTTTCATACTAGGGAGAACCAGTTTACCCAGTAGTAGAGGTAACCCACAGCTGAGTTCATGGACAGTCAGCCTTTCAAACTGTGGGCACCATGGCTGGCTGAGTTGAGTTCAGGACTCAAGCAGTCTGCTCTGTTGTTTCAGCAGAGCAGCACTATTTTGGGCTGGCAAAGCTGAGGGTCCAGGCTAGCCTGAAACTACTGGCGGTTTCCTTTCCTGGTTCCGGTAGAAAGTCTATCTAATAATGAAAGTGACAAGGACTCCAGAAAGCAGGGGCCGGGTGAGGCTATCTCCCGAGGAAATCTTTTGTATCCCAGGTCTCCTAAAACTTACCCTACTCCGAGGGCTTCATTGCAGAGTATGCATTTCTTACACTAGTTAGAGTTACATTTTTGTTGACTTCATTTTGAATTCTCAGAAAAGATGATTCTCATAGCTTCTTTCTTAATCCCCTGAAATAACATATGTATTGGGGACATCAGGCTCAATAAATATTTAACATGCTTGAGTATTAACTATCCAGTCAGAATGCCTATGGGTAATAAGGAAATACAAGTACAAAAAAGGACAGACGCCTCACTAGAATGAACAGAAGGGCATTCATCAATAATGACACTATGTCCAAATTTAGATCGCACAGTGACTGAAAGTAATCGTACAGGTCAGAACGTCTCAGATATGTCTCCACTCCCTTGCAGTGTCATGAAGATTAAATCCTGTAGCTCTTGCTTCTCCGACCTTCCAGTAGATTGCAGCCTTGTAGTCTGTCCAATAACAGAGTGATCCCTCATTCAATAGGGCCTTTCTTCCACAGGACGCTGAATTTCTTATCCAAATTAACTCCTACTACGCTGTGAGGCCTTGTTTCAGAATGCCATTTCCTCCAGGACACGTCGTTTGATTTCCCGAGAAAGACCAGGAGCAGAAGGGCTCAAGCCGATGGGGGATGAGGGACCAAGGGAACACTAACAAAATGAAATGTGTATGAAGAAGCTTCGTGGGAACCTATGGTCTTGTAATCCAAGTTCAAAACACAAAATAAGGGATACAGAACACTTGTGATATAAAAGAACAGGACAGAATGCTGGGAATTGGGGAACTGAGCAGGGGTGGGGACCAAGGGAGTGGAGGAAAGGAGAGGTGTGTGGGGGGGATTGAGACAACCTAAACCAGGGGGTACAAGGAAAGCTTCTGAAGCTCCATTAGTTTATAACCTAATTAAAAACTTAACAAAAGCTGCACGGGGAATCTGCATAGAGGCACCCCACCGAACAATACTCCTCCCAGAGGACTTAGGTTATTACATAAGAGTTTCAGTGCTGTGCACAGGGAGGCCCCAAGGGCAACACAACAACACCCAATATCGCTGTCCCTCTCCGCTGTCCACCATAACTAGATGATAGGACCTGTTGCTAAAGACACCGTTCACTTGCATGCAGGATGGAGACATGAGCTCGATCGCTGATTTCATTGTGCCAGCTGTTGCTATTGCAGGCTGATAAAGGAGAAAAGACATCAATGGCCTTACCCACTGCTATAACCCCCGACCTAAAAGGCAAGATGGACCTACTGGTCAAACAGAGGCAAAATGTTTATGGTGGTAATAACTCACTCTCTTGATTGGATCTGCAACCTATCCATGTCTGTTACTGTGACCATGGTCAAAACTCATGTCTAGGGAAACTACAGGTACTAGTGGATGCTACTGATGTTTTGCTAAATGGATGTGTCAAACTGCCTTCCAGATATTCATGTTTCTACCCATAGACCTGTGCTGCTCCCAACCTTGTTCTGAGAAGCTTCATCTGCAGTGGGCAGTGGTTACTAGGACATGAGAACCAGTCACGATGCCCATGGGTGTTCCTTGATAGGCCTTCCAGAGGTAAACAGTGGACATTAAAAGGAAGAAAAGGTGAAACTAAAGAGAAGTTATTATTATTATTATTATTATTATTATTATTATTTTCAAATGAATGTTGACTGACCACCCCCACACACTCATTTCCTCCACTCCTGTTTAATTCTCTAATTCCCAATATTCTATCCTATTCTTTTATGTTACAAATATTCTATATTCCTTATTTTGATTTTTGAACTTGGATTACGAGGTCATAGGTTTCCAAGAGGCTTCTTCGTGCAGTAAGAGCTGCTGCGGACATGGGGGTGGGCCGAGGAGAGGACACGGGAGGGACTAGGAGACAATTAAGAAAGGACAGACTGCAGCGTGAAAGGTCAGAGTAGAAGAGAACTATTGACCAGGACTGTCAGCATGATGCAGCTGCTATCTCCAGCCCCATCTCTTGACCTTTAAAAGTTTCAAGGTCAAACAAAACACAAAGCACATTGTTTCATCAGCTCCCCACTCTGACCTGTGCCAGGGGAACTTTGAAGAACACAAAAAATTAGAAAGAGTGTGTGCTTTGTTTCTGTGTCTAAGGCACAGAGGGGAGCATCTTCCAGAAGCTGGACGGTAAACGGAATAGGAGAGAAGAGCAGGATGAACAGGAGGGCACAAGCTGCCTCAGAGACACTGTGCGGACCCTCCTCCTGTCCTTCCCGTGACTGGGAATCACACCAAGCTTGCAGAACGCTAAGGCATGAAGGACATGATAACAAAAGCTTAAGAAGGCAATTGTTCTGGAGACACATTAACGGATGTTAACCTACCAGGACACACCACCCACGTGGGCCTCCTCTTTCCAGTATGGGAAAACCTTGCCTTGTCATGCCCTTAAAGATATTTCCCATGAGTCAGTATTATGCAGATTATAACCGGAATATGGCTGTAAGACAAACCTTGTTGAACTGAAATTTGATGTTTCTACCTAGACTGATCTTGCCTGGTTTTCACAAGCTTCAACAAGTTTTAGGTAACCTCTTGGTTTGCCTTAGATTTGGTATTCAGCTACACCTTGGAAGATTTAGAGAATATAAAACAACTATAATTTGATATTAGCACCCAACCAAACATGAAATATAAAGTAAAAAAAATGAGTATCTAACAAACCTGTGGTCAGTTGGGAATGCTGATGTGACAAACTATTCTTTTGTATAAAACTATGGAAATATTTGGTGGCAAGAAATAAAAATAAAGTAAATTTTAAATGAACCATGTATAAGGTGGTATCACAAATATGAAACAATATAAGTAATTTTGAATGGTAGTAAATGTAAAAGTGTGAAGAATAAGGTGACATTTACCAATGTGAAAATCATTTTCTACTTTTCAGAAACTGATTGATCAAGTTAATGAAACAAAAATTTAGTAAGGAAATAAAAGACACAACCAAAAACATTTAACTATAACTAACAGAGCAAAAATAAGAACTTATTGATTATTTAACTAACAGTAGTAGAACAAGACAATAATAAAGATAGAAACCAACGTTGATAAAATGAAAGGAGCAGACCCAGATGACCCCCAGTTCAACTCTGCATTGCCATGGCTACCACCTCACTCCAAGTAACATCATCTCCTACCACTGTGTTTCAGTCACCAAATTTTCCCACATCAATGCCATTTCCATTTGGAGCGCTAAGTCAAGTGACACCAGTCCTCAGTACAGGCTCAGGATTGTCTGGGGCAATAGTTCTATGCCCTTCTCCTCCTCTTCCGCTCACCGTGCACAGGCTGCTCTTACCTCCTGCCATCCTCAGACACACTCAGCATGCTTTTGCTTAGGACTTTTGCACTCTGACAGGAAGATTACTTCCAAGATACCTAACATGGCTAGTGTTCTCACTTCCTTTAAATCTGTTCAAATCTCATTACTCAACAATAACTCTTGTGTGCGTCCTGAAGCAGGCCCTCACCTTGATCCATTTAATATCTTTACTTTTGCCCCATGTAATTAATTCATTTTCATATCTGTGTTTTCTTTTTCAATGCCTTGTAAATGCTGTAAGACCAGGGATATTGGGTCTGTTTATTTTTTTCTTTTGTCCCCCCTCTCTCCTTCCAACTACATAGAATACAATCTGTCATTTGCCTACTCAAGTTTTTGATTACATGAAAGAAATGTAATTGTTTATAGAGTTGCTTCTTTGCTAGCAAAACATTAAGTATCCTTGGTATTATTGACTGTTAAAAAAACAAATTGCAAAAAGTAACATTAAGAACAAAAAGGGAGTATTACCTTAGCCATAAAAATAATATGAATTGTTATGCCAATGAATTTGAATACTTAGTGAAATAAAATATTTCTATAAAAGACTTCAAGTGACTCAATAAGAAAAAAGAAAACAAAACTAGATTTTTTTTTAGAAAATGACATAGAAAAAAAAAACTATGTCATTAAAGAAATTATAGCAAAAATCTGCTCCATATCCAGAGAGTCAGTACGATCTGGCAGGCAAACACTGTGAAAACCTTATGTAACTAATAAAAATTGTTTAAGATGCTTTTACAAGTCTTCAGCATCTCACTTCTTGGTGCTACCACAATTGTATATCAAAATACCAAAAATGCATGGGATAGAAGCATTCATAAACAAATCATTACTATGGTTAATATCCCGATATTAGTAATCAGAATCCAAGCATACACTCCAGTAAGCAGCATTTATTGAAAGATTTCAAAGATCATTTATTCTTAGGGTAGCTATCAATATAATATGAGCATTAACATATTAAAGTTAGTCATAATAAGACAATTCCAAGAGCAGGCTGGTGCAGGGAGAATCCAGTCAAATAAAAGGAAGATTCTGTCTGTGTGTGGATGGGAACCTTAGCACCCGACACATCAATGTGGAGATACTACTTGGCAAGTGCTGGTGAAGAAATCTCTTTTGGAAAACAGATTCCCATTTGACAACTGTTCACAAACTATATTTCAAATGATAACTTGTCTGAGAATGAAAAGTAAAGCTTTAAACATTTTTGGAAGGGACTATAAATGTTTACAACATTGGAATGGATGATTTCTTAATCAAGCTTTAAGAATAACATTGGTTACTATGACGGCGTTAAACTTAACACAGATAATACTTTAGAAGAAGTTAAAGGACAAGAGAGACTAGAAACGCACATTTGAAACAGATAACTGACAAGTAGTCACACTTGTTAAAGAAAGATAAACGTACAAATCAGTAAAAGAAAAATAATCTATCAGAGAAAGAGCAGCTGTGGGGAGCAAATGTTAGTGAAGCTGTGGGGCCAGGCTTCTATGTGGACGGTTGGGATAAGTCACTGCAACCATTGTCCAGAGGAACTTGACAGTCTCCACTGCTTACGGTGTCTCTGTGAGATACAGCAATTTCCTTGTTACTTACATGATCTGGAAAAGTGCACATAGCATTTTGCAGTGTGGTTATTCAATCATTGTCTCTAACTACAAAATTTTCAGAAAAAAACCTCTATGTATCCGCTTTTAGCTAATAAATGAGAGTAGTGTCTGCTGTGCATTCAGATTTGGGCACAGAGATAGCAGTTGGTATGAATTAATGGTAAACGTATTGCTTGGAATTTCTAAAATATTTTTTGACTACTCAATAAAGGGTAAGTAAACACACCTAAATTTATACTCAATATAGCTTATGAGGAAGATTAAAATGGGTAAGACAGATAAACAGCAATCTATGTAACATGCAGCACTATCATGGAGGCTTGAAAAGTCTAATTTAGTTTTCACTATTGGCCTTTGGCTCAGGTTATATTCAGCAAGGTCAGACTTCACCGTTAGAGACACTTAATCTGGAGTTGGTAAGACATCACCAAGTAGGTTAGGCTTGGTCTGCATGGTAGGCAGGTACGGTCATGTGAAATGAATGTCCTTACCAGGAGGTTTAGAGGCAGATGTGGGTTAGGTCAAACAGATGGGTATGGAAGTATACCAAACCAGACTTGAGGGTCCCAAAGGTAGCTTGAAGTCTCTGGGAAATGCAGCCAGAGTCACCAACAAAACAGCAAGCTTTGTGTCTGAGTTTCTACAGATGGCTGGACAGGAGGGAGAAGAGAACAGTAGAACTGGTTCAGGGGTTGGAGTGGGGTCCTTTCTTAAACTAGAGGGCCTCGAGGAGAGTGAAAAGCAGCATTCTTCAGCGCTATTCGTTACACTGAAATCTATCTTTTCTCCTTTAAGTAAGAAACTAAAGCAGAGTAAAGTTGAAATTCAGCCATCCATTGGGTTAAAGAATTCCAGCTACACCAAACCAAATCTGAAACAGAGTAGTCAATGGATGGTTTGTGTCCCCTGGCCTACAAAGTCTGCCATTTAACAAATCCTGATCTAGAAAATATTCTATTAGCAACAAAGGAAAGTCTGCAGGCTTGGAAAAGTTTAGAAGCCAGCAGGATCTACAAAAGGTCACTGTAAGATTCAGTATTTACACCAGCAGTGCTACCGTCAACAGATTAAACTTACTATTGTACAATACAGGAAAAGCAATGCTCCTTGTTTATCTTTTGTGGCTGTTCACTTTTAGCGCTGCTGTGGGAAAAGAAACTCAAACAATGCTAAGCTTCTCCTTAGTGAAATCCCAACCAAACGTTCTGGACCAATGTATACAGCACAGCAACCACAAGGACAGCAATATCAAGCTGTTCCCTCCGCCTCCCCAGTAAATCTTCTCGGTCAAGTCCTTCTCAGTTCATGTTCAGCCCCATGCACAGCCATCTCTCTAGCATCCACCTCATTCCCACTTAATGCATGAGCAGACTAGACGTAGAATCCTGTAGCTGAAAGTTTTCCCCTGTCTCACCCAGTCCTGCAGCCACTCAGACCCAAATAAACACACAGGAGCTCATATTACTTATAAACTGTATTGGCCATTAGCTCAGGCCTACCACTGACTAGCTCTTACACTTAAACTCAGCCCATTTCTGTTAATCTATATGTCGCCACATGTTCCGTGGCTTTACCTGTGTGCCATTACATGCTTGCTCCCTGGATGGCATTCTGATGTCTCTTGCCTCAGCCTTCCTCTTGCTAGAATTCTCCTTGTCTACTTATCCTGCCTATACTTCCTGCCTGGCTACTGGCCAATCAGCATTTTATCAAACCAGTGTACAAAAGTATTATCCCACAGCAGAACTTTCCTCTTGCTGTCCTGCTAGATGTCCATGCTCTGCAAGGGACTTGCCATCCTCCCCAAGCAGAAGATAAACCTACTGTGTCTCAATGGTTTAGGATTACAAATGAACAGACTTTGCAATGCAGGCTCTTCAGGGATTGGATCTATAAGTTTTTAACCAGAGTTTTATGATGAGGTTCAGGAATCTGAGGACTCAATTGTATTTATGTGTGCCTGATGCTCAAGAGAGAGTTCTGAGTTTTTATTGGGTTGTCAAAGAGGTTAGCAACCATTATTTAGAACATTGATTGCTTTATGGGTTGGAAATTCAGACCTTAGAGACTGTTCTTTTCCTCGAGTTAGAAGCAGGTAGAAAAAGCACCGATTTCTGGTCTAGTGGATTTCTCATCCATTCTTTACCACAGTGTAAAAGAGGAGATGAGACTGTCTTTATGAGAACATCAGTTCTTATTTATATCTTAATAATTTTAACTGAGACTTACAAGGCTCCATTTCTGTTACATGCCAGACCTTTTGGTACCCTTCAATATTCACTCAGCATGCAGGGCCGTCAGCTCTGAGCTCAGGAATAAGTATGTTCAATGTGCCAGTCAAACTCCTTAAACCTCTCCCTATCAAGCACTTTCTCTTCCATGATGGAAATCCGAGGAGGTGCCAATCTGAAGTCACACTAAGTGAATGCAAGGCAATAGGACACTTACCTCCTGCTTCAGTGTCCAAACCAAGCATTTGACCTGGAAATTTTTCCTTTTTAGATCTTCTGTTTCAATACAGGGAAAGAAAATTTAACCAAAATAGAAAACTATTATTATATAATAAAATGGTAAAGTTAAAAAATAACGGCTTGCTGTGGGATGGTCTGTATGTCAAACATGTTGCTTATTGGTCAATGAATAAAACACTGATTGGCCAGTGGTCAGGCAGGAAGAAGTATAGGTGGGACAAGGAGGAGAGAATTCTGGGAAGTGGAAGGCTGAGCCGGAGACACTGCTAGCCGCCGCCATGACAAACAGCATGTGAAGATGCCGGTAAGCCACAAGCAATGTGGCAAGGTATAGATTTATGGAAATGGATTAATTTAAGATGTAAGAACTAGATAGCTAGAAGCCTGAGCCATTAGCCAAACAGTTTAAGCAATATAAGTCTCTGTGTTTACTTGGTTGGGTCTGAGTGGCTGTGGGACTGGCGGGTGGCAGAGATTTGTCCTGACTGTGGGCCAGGCAGGAAAACTCTAGCTACAAAGGCTCATGGGCTCAGTGGTTCAAACTGCTTACTTCCTTTGCTGAGTATGAGTTGAGTCACCAGCACGCAGGGCAGGTGACTCAGAACTGCCTGTCACTCTAGCTTCTGTGGATCTGAAGCCTCTGGCCTCTTAGGTGCCTGCACTCCCATCCACATCCACATAATTTAAAAACATGGCTTAACTAATATTTACAAAACCCTAAAGCAGTCAAATGACTTTTGCCTTGTTTCTAAAAAGGCATTATTTTGTGCTCTGTCAAAAATAGTGTGTATTTCATCTGCTGGTATATCATTCTAATTTAAAGTATTTGCAAGTGTTTAATGTTGCTTGTAAGGCATACACATTTCAAGTGGGACTTTCTGACAGAGCCATAGGGTGATTTACAGCGTTGACCCTAGAGCTGGATTAAAGCCCAGGCAGCAACTTTCCAGCTGTGCGACTTCGTATGCATCTTACGTAACTGCTCTGTGGGTCAGACGTCTCCCTTCTGAAATCTCCCAAATGTTACAGCTGATCACAAGGGCGTCTTCTTAAAGCTGACACTTAATAGTGTGCCCTGGAGTAAGCACTGTTGGCTAGCATTTCCCTGGTTATCATCTTACACTGTACCTAGCTGATACCATTTTCACCTGTGTCTTGTTGAAAACGTGAGTGCCTGTGTATGCTGAAGTGAGTCTACCACACTCCTCGGCACACAATGCCTTATTCTAGCAGTGTGTTCTTAGATTCAGGACTTCATTTCACCGTGGAGAAACAACTTAGACGCAGCACCCTGTGAGGATGTGAGCATTTTCTCATCTCACTTCACCACTAACCGCTGCTGATGCCTGCCGTCCCAGGCTGTCCCTGCACTAAGAGCGGAAGTATGGGAAGAGGGGACACTGCTGGCCTGGTCCGCCTGTGGCAGATTTTCCAGCAATCAGCTCAGACAACCCATCCTCATAACTTGCTCTTCCTTGCTCTCTCGTGCAGAAGATCAAAGATACTATGTTTTCAGAGTGGTTATATTTGTTGTTTCAATTATATGCTCACAAAGGCAAGTTTTTTTTTTCCTTTATGTCAAATTGTGTGTTCTTTTTGGCTACTTAGGCATCCATTTTGATAATTTGTGTGAACATGCTTAACTGTCTGGCTAAGCTAAATCATGACTTCAAAATCTTCCTTCTGCCTTAGGTCACACTATTGTTTCTTCAGAATGCCTGCTCCTGAATACCCCTAAATGTATGATTTTTATGTAAATTATTTCCTGCAGTGGGAGAAATCTGGGAGCTGTAATTCAGAACAGTACAGTAAAGTAGGGGAATGTAAAAGAAAAGGAGGGCTATGTAGAGTAAGAGGGACGTGATGACTCATGGATGGGAGATCTTTTCGTCTATTTTCATTTAAATTTTTTTCATAGATTATATTGTGATCATTTTGCCCTCCCCCAGCTCCTTGTAGATGCTCTACACCTCTCTACCCATCCAGTTTTATGGTCTCTCTCTCTCTCTCTCTCTCTCTCTCTCTCTCTCTCTCTCCTTTCTTGTTCTAAGGTTTGGGTCAGAGATACTTGCTGTAGGAAACCAACTTCTCTGCCCTACAAAAAGAGCTCAAAAGCTCCAGCTTCTGCAAACCTGGTAGCTGCTGCTGGAAAACCCTAGTCTGTAACTCTGGCTCCGTTCCAAGGGAAGTCAGTGGGGAGCCCCAAGGACTGCAGGCAATCTGATGCTTTTCATTTGGTAAAACTTTGCTGCCAAAGCTATTGCATCAAGTTACTGAAATCTTAGTGGATGGAAATTGCCTGAAATGTCATTTATCCTGGTGAGAAATGCAAAGGCCATGCCTCTTACTGAAAGGAAAGATTTAACCTTCTTAGCCTATTATGCAGTAAGTAAAATTCTAAAGCCCATGGAAAGCTCTCTTGGTATAGTTTGGGACCAGTTAATTATATATAAATGTGTATCTTTACCAAACGGAAAGTTTTAGTGGAAAAGTACCTCTCATAATTAAACACATTCAGGGACATTAGAGTTTTACTTTCTGTGTTTTAATCTTTTATGTAGCATATTGTTTAAATGTGTGTTCAATTGAGCACTGATTTTAGCTAAGGCTCAGGAAGGAAACAAAGCATTGCTGGCTTATAGAAGATGTGCCGAGCAGTTTAATGTGTTCAGACCTTCCATGTCAGTAAGGTAAGGACAGTGGTTGATATAAAAATTCCTGTAAACAAATTCTAACTGCTCTTAATAATAAAAAGCTGGAGTCAGATACAGGGGTAAAAATGCTGAGAGATCAGAGGAGTAAAGGAGCTGCCCTTCGGGGTTGTTAATCAAGTCGCTTCCATTTCTAGAAGAAGGTATTATTTATTAATATTCACTCTATTGTCTTCTAGGCTGAGAATGGCCAGATCTTCAGTTTAGTGTTCTTCTCCTCCAGTGTGGGACCACTGACCCCTTGACAAGGCTGGAAGCGCATTGGAGGCAATGACTAAAATCATCAAGGAACTCAACCAGTGCAGACTAAGAGTCACTCCAGGTCTGTGTGTTTGGAGACTAGGAACCCAGTGCTCACGTGTGTTGACGTACATTGGGAAGGGATGGGGCATTCTCATACCTGAGCCTTAAGCGGTATGCTCACAATTGCTTTAATTGCTTTAGGGATCACCTATGCAGCAGCATTAGTTTTAAAACTTTCCATGTGATCTGATGTGTTGCTAAAGTTGAGAAGGACTGGCTGTATAAATGAATATCAAAAAAGGGTAAACTTTATTTTGCAAAGTCTGATCATGGGAAAGCACTATATATTATTAGGTTTAGGCCATTAAATATTTTTCAAACATCTTTGAACTTCTATTAGTTTTGTTACTATGCATTTTCCAAAACTAGGGAATAGAACCAGCTCTAACAGCCTTCTCATGCTTGGAGAAAGCACTTTTAGAATTCTGGACCCCTGCTCACCAACACACCCCTGCAGCCTGCAGTGGCCCAAGATCCTTTGGTATTATGAGACAAAAGTTGTGCAAAGAAAGATATGTGACCTATAATTCCATACTGGATACTAGAGAACATTTCCAAAAATGTCTTTCATTCAATATTCTGGCAACTAGACCCCACGCCATTCAGGCAAATGAACCCTGATTCAAAATCCTAACAAAAGGCAGGAAGAGAATCCCTAGATGTTTAGTTGGAAAGTGTAGTGACTTTGTCTCTGCCATCACATCTTTGCTTCCCTTCCCTTGCTACGGGGCACCCTCTTATGTCCTTCCTCTGTCACTTCCTGTATCACAGGGTCTCATCTCTAATTCACTGTGGACACCTGTGATCATGCTTCATGCTCAGAGTATACACAGATCCTATTAAACTCAGTCACATATAGTTCAGTGTTTTAAATTATTAGGGTGTTTTAATATTTAAAACATAAAATAAAATCCATCATTTGCAAAAGTTCACATACACCTTGTTTATAAGGAAGGTTTCTACATAAACATCAATTCTCCTTTAAGTCATTTATCCTTAAGTTACCCTGTAGAATTTTCAATCAGATACAAACCAGTTATTCCTATTTTAAGTGATATAAAAGGAAGTAAGACCAGAAATAATGGACAACTTAAAAATTATAAAAATATCAATAGGCCCCCAAATTTGTTTTCAAAGGTCCCAGAATTTCACAATGGAATTTAATTATTGTTTAGCTCTTTTGTCTTCTTTAAATATGGTATCTTAAATAGTATTATGAGAAGCTTCAGGCTAAAACTATTAACTGTGAGCCTGTTGGAGCAAACACATCTCTCACATTAAGGAAAACTAAATTACTATACCCATCTGGAAAAAGATGCTTCCCCAAGAGTAAGCAGGCTTACCCGTGGCCCAATTTTAGTTGCTCCCAAGTGGGGGCTGTGTTTGCCAAATGTGCAGGGTAGAGATAAAAGCAGGGATTGTGAGCCTGTAGCAGGTGTTTGTCTGTTCAAGTAAATACAGGCCAAGCAAACACTTAGATGTTTGTGTTTAGCCTTGATTACAGGGATTACACATATAAGAATAGAAATATTTTCAACACTAAGAAAATAGTTGAAGCATCCCCCAAACCTTAAAGTACATGGGAAGACCTGATTTTATGTCCCCCAAATCAAATCTGAAGCAGACTTGAACTCCAGAATGTCATTGATTCAGATGCAGGTCTGACCATGCCTGTTATCTACATGCTACTCCTAAAATAAACCACCTGTTCACCTGGGTATATTCTGAAAAGCCAGGGCAAGGTCCATCACGGTCTGCAGCACACAGGATGCAATGGTTTGTGGGGTTTTCACATCACTTCTACTTGCTGGCTTCTTTCAGAATAACTGGAGGATTCATCCTATGGCAAGCTTCCTTAGTAACACGGAAGGTGATGAACTAGACGAGGAGCATTCTATGACGTGTGTAATAAGTGGTCTCCATTTTGTGCGGTTTTAATTAGGTCTCTCATGCATTTATGGGCAAAGAAATTATTAGTCTCAGCTTTGATTTCTCCACCAAACATAAATAAAGCTGAACTCATTAAATCATTTGATCTGTTTCCAGGCACTCAAGTTGGATCTTCTGTGTTTAACTTTGTAAATACAGCATCATAACATCAAGGAAAGAGAGTAGGCTTCAGTTAGACTTCAAGTCATATCTTATTATTGGTAAGTAAAACTCATCACTTTGTGGCTTTATGTTACAGAGCTTCAGAATACTGGCTGTGAGGATGGTTACTGACATTGTTAAAATCGGGCCAAAACGAGATTGGATAAAACACTTTCCCTTGTGTCCATGTCCCAACAGTATGTTTAGAGAGGTAAATAACTACTTGAAGTGACCCAAACCATTGATTTGGATTTGTTTCTGCCACAGGAAGAAAACTGCACTAAATTTGCATCGAAACTTGAAAGTTTATAAAATGTTCTCAAAACAAACAGAAAAAGCAAATTTCATTTCTGTGACTAGTAGACTAAGGATAATTAAGCTTCAAGTATTAAAGTTTGACCTACTTCTAATCAAGTGACATCTACAGAAATATTTCTTTTATATGACTTATAATTCAAGTTGAGAATGAACTAGCTTATGCTAAAAGTCGGTGCATGTTAAATAATACTTAAAGATTCAGGTGTTGAGGCAGTGGTGTTCAATATCCTTTCCAATTCCTCCTGCTGCTCCATCTTCCTTCCGAGGGTCTGCCTAGTGTCTCAACTCCTTCTAGACCTGCAGATTCAGGTGCCTGCAGATGCTCTGGCTTTAAGGCCTTCATGATGGATGTGCATAATAGCAGTCCGTCTTTACACATACTTAGCTCTGTTCCACAGTCTGCAAATGCCCAGATAGATTCCAGGAAATGGAGTGAGGGAAAAACAGTCTCGGTCCAAAGCACAGGCCTGACAGTGCCATTTCCAAGTTAGATAACCTAAGCCATCACTGCAGTCCCCATCTCTACTTTTCACTGGCAGATATAGAAAAGTAAGAGTTCCCTCACTGAGGGATTGAAGTGGCACAATGTGCAAGAACGTACTTTCTAGAACGGGAAGTGAAATGCGCGTGTGAGTTTTCACTTCTCTAGTGACCTCCTGAGCACATGATGAAAGCCACTGAGTGTGTCAGTATTGAGAAAGTCACGTAGTTTTGGGGACTGAGAAGTGCAAGTGGACACTGATGGCTCACAGTCAGCTTGTGAAAGCTCATGCCAAAAGCAGGATGAAAGCAGTGGCAACTGAGGCTTGCCTGGAAAAGAGACAGAGGAGTGGGGTCATTATGACCATGGGGGAGACATTGTGATCACCTTGTGGTGGTTACAAGGCACAAAAATTTGTATTACAATCATATTTACTTTAGAGTGTTTTAAAGACATGGTAGATACTTTCATTTCCAAGGTATTGATGACGAGATACTTGGTGAGGATTTTTAAGATTTTGGCTGCTCAAATTATAATTATACGTGGAGAAAGAACCGGAGGTCTGGGGGGTTAGAAAAGGGACAGACCAAAGGGAATATCCAGACAAATGAATGAGGAGATGTTCTGTGACATAATCACAGATCTAATAATCTAATAATCTATAGATCTAATAATCACAACAAAAGTGAACAGCAAGCAACTGACAGACTAAATAAAAAATTCATTTTTAAGGAACATGTGTCTAGACACGTTTTTTCTTCTTTGTTTTGTTTTTTTTTTTCCATAAACCATTTTGTTTGATTGGCATCCTTTACTGGGAACCTTAGTTACAATCAATCATAAAGTTACCAGACTCCTATGAAAATAGGGGATCTTTGGCATGACATCCAATCTCCTTACCCAGAAATGAAATAACTTGAGTGCTACCACTGGATACTCTTTAACCCCTGAAGATGCACATGCTGGAAGCTAGTACGAAGTGCAGTGGAGCCCCTAAGAGGTGATACCTAGGAGAGGATAATTAGGGACCCTCACCTCATGAGAGGTTAATGCTCTGAAAGTGGGGGGCGGCTAGTTCTTAAAAGAATGGGCTGTTCCAGCTACCCCATGCTCAGGCTCCTTCTGCATGTGTCTGCATGTGGCTCCATCTCTGCTTCTCTATGTTGTAACAGAGCCAGAGGCACTTGTCAGGTAATGGTGCTATGTTGCAAGAACTGTGGGCCAACTAAACCTTTTAACATCGTAAATTACCCAGACTCAGGGATTTTGTTATAGCAATGTAAACTAAGACACTGGGGAAATTAATGGCATAAAAAATATTCAAGCCACTAAACCTGTTACTATGTAGCCAATGACACAAAAGAACTGTCATGGCGGGATATTGACTCAAAGCACAACTTCCACTGAGGACTTTTTTTTTTTTTTTTTTTGGTTTTTCGAGACAGGGTTTCTCTGTGTAGCTTTGCGCCTTTCCTGGAGCTCACTTGGTAGCCCAGGCTGGCCTCGAACTCACAGAGATCCGCCTGCCTCTGCTCCCGAGTGCTGGGATTAAAGGCATGCGCCACCAACGCCCGGCTCCACTGAGGACTTTTGGTGGGAACTCTGGGAATGAGAAAACCTATTATGTAAGGATCGGAAGCTGCAACCATCCCCATCCTGACGTCGCCTACTGTCATGCTGCCATCCTGAGGAAAGCAACGTACCGAAACGAAGTGGAGGCATTCATGACTTTGGCCACACTAAGATAAGTCACAGCGCAGTGACATCTTGAACTTCCAAGTTTAGCAATGACTGAAACCAGCCATTCACAACAAAACTACTGACGATCAAAGCTTAAGCAGTGCCAGCTCAGGCTGGATTCCTGGCATCCACGTTCACATGAACGCTACGCAATTGATTGCTTCACTAATCTGAAGACACTCGGAACTGGCATAAATGTGCTGTGAAAGACGGCTTTGTACGGGAATTCCCGTGATTCTTTCATGAGATGGTTAAGATTAACTTCTTAGTGCATTTGTAGGAGTAATGGTTGCGTTTTCCCCTTTAGTTGATTTAGCAACAAATGTAGTAGGAAAGACTTATAAATGTATCCTCTTCAGAAGGGTAAAAGCTTCCTTTCACACTTAAGAACCCAAATTAAACATGCTGAGGTTGAGACATCGAGTACTGCAAGCTTCCACTTTTCTTCGCACACCTCTCCTGGGCTGCTCCAAACACCAGCATCCAACTGTGCTGCCATCTCCACTTCTATCTTGGGTTCTCTGGTGGCACAGCCCATAGAAGGAGCTCTCTCTGTTCTTCTGAACAAGTACTATTTACGGTGGTATTACCACTAACAATTTAGTTTAACTGACCGACAGAAAGAGAACTTTAGGTTTTCAGGTACAGTTTTCAAACCCCAAATTGCATTAGAATTCTCTGATGATTTCCACAGACTTGAGAAATCAGAGCCTCTGGAGAGGGATCCAAAAATCAGAATTTACAATTGAAGTCAGTCCCAGGAAAACCACACATTGCCAAACATCTCAAGGGTCATTTCACATCCAAAGTACATATTTACCTGTGTTGTCTAAATCCAATGAAGGACAACTGACATTTCTAGGGTATGTCTACAACTTGATGCTTTTGTTATAGTATCTTTTTTTTTTTTAAATCAAGAACCCTGTAAGTAAAAGGAATATCCAATAATTACTGCAGCTGATTGCTTTGTCTGCCATCACCTGTGCGCATGCCCCAGAAGGACCGACTGTTGTGACTCAGCTGAAGTGGAGCACAACATGAGCAGACTAGAGCAGCTTCTACACAGAGACACACACGGTCACAGACACCTTTCAGTTCGGAAATCCATCATGCTATCATGCGAGTATTTATTTTTTCCCTCTAATTTTGACATAGAGGAGTAGCTATTTTCCTTTCCATGGAACATACTTTTACCTTCCATAGGGCACATTTTGCAGTCCATATGGTTTGATAGTTAGGTCAACGCACACAGAGAGAAAACTCTTCATGACAAAAGTTCATCATAGACGACAGTTTAGTAAGTCTTTGTGACAAACAAGGCTCCTCACAAGTCACACACATGTCCACTGTG
>CABHPH010147601.1:0-29799 GCA_902168325.1 Peromyscus nudipes
TGGAGGATCATGGGAGGCAGTGAAGAAGGGAATGGAGGATCATGGGAGGCAGTGAGGAAGTGAGCAGAGGATCAAGTGCAGAGATTCTTCCTCTGCCCAGCTGCTGAGTCCACTTGGATAAGTCCTCAGTCCTCTGGTTTTTTGGAAAGGGGACCAGGAGGAGAGAACATGCCTCACTTAGTAGATGGCACTCTAGTAGAGGGCAGGGAGGCAGTTCCGTAGCTAAGGAAGCGGCCTTGTCTCATCTAAGGGTTTGAGAAGTAGTATTTTCCATACTGTACCCCTCCCACTTATTTGCCACTTCTTGCCTGGGCGTTTTTAGCACTTCATGTTTCACTGACTTCTTTCTCCTTCACAAACTAAGAGTGGGGTTCCTTCGAGACCATGCACTTGTCTGGGAGAGACATAACTGAGTAAGATTTGTCTAAGGAATGAATCAGTGGACCCTGAGAAGACAATCTCAAAGCCACATGCCCAAGAATGCAAATGTGTGTGTGTGAGTATGTGTGCACATGCACAAATGTGTCTCTGGTATATTCACTAACACACACACACACACACACACACACACACACACACACAGTGCTGTGCTCTACAAAGACATCCTCACGCAGGCATATTCCTGACTCACAGAGCCGAGTGCCCATTCTGTGGTTTTCAATGATTCTTTCCACATCTTAAATTCAAGTTTCTGAATGTGTAAGTGAACAGGTGTTGAATTGGTGTGACTGCCCTAGAAAGTCTCTGAAATTGAGTGCTAAGACGTTACAATAAATAGCCGAGAGTAGCTACGTATCTGTGAACAAATTTCCAGCAATAAGTGGTCTTTGGGAGTTTTTAGAACACTTTTCAAACACGGAAGTGAAGATATGCCAAGTTCTGGAGAGCTCTCCACCTCTGTCAGTAGAAACCCAATTTTGTCAAGAAAATTCCATTCTAACTGCTCACCAAAAATAACAGCCACATCATAGTCATTATTAGCATTTTTGCAATCTAAAAAAATTTTTAAAATCCATTCTAAAACATTAGATTCATATAATGTTCACCAGCTCAGCCTTGATCAGGGTTCTCCCCTTCAGTTGCAGAACACATTCTCTGAAAGTGACAAAGACACCCATGGGCACTGTCTCCAACCCAGGAAATACAGAAGAAGCAATGGGACGTGAGAAGTCAGGGAGATAGAGCTTAGTATTTGAAGGACAAAACCAGCAAAGTCTGTTGGGTTTTGACTCCTTTTTAAGCCACCCCACCTGCTTATGTCTCTATAAAACCCACCTCCTGTGGACTCTGGTCATATTAAATGAGATGATAAAAAGAAAATGTCTGGTACATATTTGGAACCCAAGGATAGAATATTTGGTTGCAAAATGGTTAGCTATAGACAAAACAAAACAAAACAAAAAACCAAACACAAATCCCAAGGTCATTAAGAAAGATCCTTTCAGACTGGGAGATGGCTCAGCTGTGTAGTCGTGAGGACTAGAGTTCAAATCCCACCTCCCCACATAACAAGAGTGTTATATTTGTCCACTTCTGAGGCAGGTGCAGAGCAAGAAGGTCGCTGGAACTTCCTGGGTTCTAGACCAGCCAAGAAAACATGAACCTCAGGTTCAGGGAGAGAGCCCTTCTCAAAGGAATGGATGAAAATGATAGGTCTCCAGACAACCAGTTTAGCCCTTGGTGTGTACATAAGTACACACACACACACACACACACACACACATATATACACACACAGATAGATAGATAGATAGATAGATAGATAGATAGATAGATAGATAAATGAATAAATAAACAAATATCCTAAAAACAGTCTTTCTTTCTCTGTAGAACCTAACCCTGTCTCCCACAGCTGCAGGAAGCATCCCAAGGCTGACTCCAGCTGTGGGGACACTAACCTCCAGTCTCCCTGCATCCAGTGTGTCACTTGGAGTGAAACATGTGATGGTTCAGCCCATGCCCATCTGTAGATGACATAGAAACATGGCTTGTGTAGACTGCTCCCTAAAGAGAGACATTTGCAGGTTTAGAGAAACCACACTTTGTTGGTAAGTTAGAGACACCACTCTACAGTTACTCCCTCAGCGGTCTATCATTCCACAGCTGCTCCTTCACAGCCAAATTTATCTAATGTCCACCTCTCTGATAAGTACACAATAGATCCTCAATAAAGGTGTGCTGATGGTGGGAGCTGGGGGCTGCAGGAGTTAGTGGAGGAGGAGCCCATCCCTGAGATCTTCCTATATCACTCTCGGAGTCTTACGTCGTGAGATCTTCCTATATCACTCTCGGAGTCTTCCGTCCTGAGATCTTCCTGTATCACTCTTGGAGTCTTCCCTCCTGAGATCTTCCTGTATCACTCTCGGAGTTTTCCATCCTGAGATCTTCCTGTATCACTCTCGGAGTTTTCCACCTGCCGCTTAGGTTTCTCTGACGTCATAGGTGCAGCATACACTTTACACTTCTCTCTCTTCCCATCTTGACTGGGCTATGTCACATGCTTGCCCAGTGCATGGAGTTCGCTATCTGTGCTCTCCCTGGAGAAATTTGCAGAGTCTATCTGAGCTTTCCCCAGAGCTCAAGTGCAGTGTTTGGGCAACACTTTTGTGCTTTCTCTGACTTTGTATTTTACCTCTCACTTTCCTCTAGGTCAGGAATTGTCTCCAACATCTTGATTTTTTTTCTTTAAATTAAGTTTCAGCGTATTTAGGCAACACAACAGCTTTATTTATGCAACATGACTTTAGTCAACGGTGCTTCCCTCAGAGAGGAGAGGGTCTGGGAAGCCCTGGAGTAGACAGAGAAGAATGTGGAAAGATTGACAGGATGAAAGCAAGGTTCATTTCTTTTCACAAATGGTTCTATCAGGCCATTAGAGGAGACACATATGAGTCAGACTTGGAAATGCCATAGCAAAAAAGTGCTTTGGGAAGAAGAGAGGGCAGGTGCAGAGGCACACAGAGGGCAGTGGGGGAGCTGAGCAGACATTTTTTCTGTCAGCTTTGGTTTAGAAGGGTCTTCACACAATCTCTCATTTATTCCACACCAGTTAAGGATGACAGGACATTTTTGTCTTATCTGTCTGTTGCTTGCTTATTTTGATCTTCCTCCCTTCCTCCCTCCCTTCCTTCCTTCTTTACTTCCTTCCTTCCTTCCTTCCTTCCTCCCTCCCTCCCTCCCTCCCCCCTCTCTCTCTCTCATTCACTCTTTCTTTTGTGTGTGTTCCTTGTTTTCTTTGATGTCATTTTGGTTTGGTTTGTCTAATTGTTTTAAAGAGAGAGAAAAAGGAACATAAAGTTGGGTGGGTAGAGAGGTGGAGAATATCTTGGAGAAAGGAACTGGGGGCAGGGAAAAACATGATCAAAATACATTGTGTGAAAAAAATTGAAATAAGTAACTAAATGAAGGAAGGATGATGTCAGATGACAGGGGTCAGGGATGCTAAGGGACACACTGAAACAAGATGTTACTGTCCATAGAACTGTAGTTTGGTCCCACACCACTTCATAGAAGCTTCCTTTTTACACAGGGCAATGGTCCCTGTGCAAGCCTATCGCCATTGGTGAATGACGGACAATGGCTCAATGTGGAGAAAGGGTTAACCCCTCCCTCCTTGGGAGAAGGGCACATTCCAAAACTCTGTGGATACCTGGAAGCATCCTGGGAACACTGCATACCAAAATATGGGATTGGATTAGATGTGACCACCACTCCACATTATGAACCCTGTGAGTTATCTAACAATGCCCCTGAACCTGGCTCAGAGAAATACTTTTAAA
Source organism: Peromyscus nudipes (assembly GCA_902168325.1). Lineage (NCBI taxonomy): Eukaryota > Metazoa > Chordata > Mammalia > Rodentia > Cricetidae > Peromyscus > Peromyscus nudipes. Next base: position 3,780 of record CABHPH010147601.1, read on the forward strand.
TACATTTTTAAAAAAATCTAAAGAGTTTTATATTTATATTTTATGTTTATACAAAGCTCATCTCATATTGAGTTGTAAGGATCTTATGCAGAAGCAGTCACAAGCTCTTTTGGTACTAACAACCCCCAAAGCAGCGAAACATGAAGACAGACCACAGTGAGAACTACTTGCTTTTCCCTGACTTGTTGAAACTGAGGTAAGTGTGCAGCACCTGACTTGGGGAGGTCACACCTTTTTCTACTTCTAATACCATTTTGGCAGCTTTTCATTCTGTCTTACCACAAATCTTTGCCAAAACTTGAATCTACTTCTGTCAGATTAACCGTCCATTTCCAAAAACAAAGTGGTGTTTCTTCTGAGGATTCTAGTGAAAAGGATAAACCTGAGTGACACGTGTCACTGGCTAAAGGGTGTCATGGGGCTGGGACTCAGAGCTGGGAGAGTGGCCGCCTGGCTCTGTCTACAGCTGGGCCTTCCCGTGCAGGGCATAGGAACATGGGAAATCGTGGTGTGAATACACACTCCTCACCGGTCTTACAAACCTCTCAACCACGGCTTTGTTCTATTCCAAGTCCTTTGTTTTAAATATCACTTTCAATAATTTTACTGATCAAATTAATCTGGATTCCCCACAGCTCCAAATAAACAGAGGGCTTCCTCTGGGCGCACAGTGGAATGCCAGTGGAATTTGAATGAGTGTATATGACCAAAGAGTTCTCCAGCATTCCAGCAGAGGGGAGGGGAGGGGAGGGGAGGGGCACCGTGCCGGAAGAAGCCTTTACCACTCAGTATATCCTCACTCCTGTTCATAACCCTATCCCTCCAGAATAAGAGTCAAGGTAAACAGTATTTCCTAAGCTGGTTTGGCTTTTTGTCTGTTTGCTTATTAATCCCTTTTGAGTGTACGTGTGTGGGGAAATGCGATGGGGGGGGAGGGGAGAGAGACAGGACGGCTGTCACAGATCTGGATGACTGTCAAACACAGGATTCGAAGGAGGTACTGTCGCAGGAACTCGGTGCAAATGTGGACTCTGGACTCCTCAGCTGTGTCCCCTCAGTGTCACCGGACATGGCAATAAAGGGCCCTGCATCAGGCTAGGTTTGTGACAAACTGTTCTCAATTCTCTAACCAACTAACGCGATGACAAAATAAAGAGCATTGCTTGGTTTTATAACAACATTTTTACTCCACCTGAGAAGATACAGGGTTAGTAAACATTATTTTTAATGCATTCTGAGAAAAAAAAATGTTCATATTTGTACCTAAACTTTTCATCAACATCATTCAGTTCCTTGTGAATGAGATGCTTCTTGGATTTACAGAAACAGTGTTAGTCTTATATTTGATGTTATCCATCACTGTGAACAATGAAAATGAGCAGGCCACAGGCCATTGTTTTGTAGGTAAGTTGTTGTGAGCCAATAAGAAACTGACTAACATGGAGGTTGACCAATTGCCGCTGGCTTCTCCTGCTCTCCTATGCACCTTCTATGAACTCTTCTAGTGTTCTCAGGGGTGACAGATGCTTCATCAAGTTGGGATTCTGTATAAAGATGTTTTATAGACTGAAGTGAATTTAAGAATTGCCCTCAACTAATGTCAGTCATTGTTCCTATAGCTGTGATGAAATACCATGACCAAAAGGCAAGGTGGGGGAAAGGGCTTATTTGGCTTACACTTCTGTATCATTGCTCATCACTGAGGGAAGTCAGGACAGGAACTCAAACAGGGCAGGAACCTGGAGGCGGGAGCTGATGCAGAGGCCATGGAGAAGTGCTGCTTACTGGCTTGCTTCCCCTGGCTTGTTCAGCCTGTTTTCTTATAGAACCCAGGCCCACCGACCCAGGGATGGCATCACCCACCATGGGCTGGTTCCTTTCCCATCAATAACTAATTAAGAAAATGCCTTACAGCCGTATCTTACAGAGACAGTTTCTCAGCTAAGGTTCCCTCCTTTCAAATCAATTTGTGTGTCAGGTTGACATAAGACTAGCTAGTAGAACCAGGCATGGCAGTGGACACCAGTAGTGCCAATACTCAGCAAGCTGAGGTAGGGAGAAAGTCCAGTTCAAGGCCAGTCAGGGCTGAACAGCAAGAACTCGCAGTGAAGCTGAACATTGTCTTAGACCCCCTCGTCAGCTCACTCAGTGGAACTCTCTTAGTGAGGTGGACCGGCACCATGGTAACAAGCGCTGTCTCAGGACCTCAGATACATTTTCAAACCCAGTCCTTGAAACCAGCCATTGGCAAGCTTTCTTACCACACAGTCCAGTGGTACCACAGTGTAGACCATGAACTCCCAAAGTCTGTTATCTACTTGCTTATTAATATACATTTTCTTTTTAATTATGTGTGTGTGGGGTGTGTGTGTGTGTGTGTGTGTGTGTGTGTGTGTAAGTGTAGGAGCCCCAAGATGTCAGAAGAGGACGTTAGAGTCTTAGGAGCTAGATTGTGATTGTGAGCCCCTTGACATGGTTGCTGAGAATTAACTCCAGTTCTCTGCAAGAGCAGTACATACTCTTAAGTGCTGAGCCATTTTTCCAGCCCCACATTTTCTTTACCCCACTGTACTTATTACACACCTTGTGAAATGTACACAAAGCCAGGAATCCTAAAAAAGAGCCTATGTACATGAAAGAAGCAGTAATATTCACTCATCACTTAACCTGATTTTTCCCTCAAAATGTGACTATTATTATTTTAGTTCTTGGGAACAATATGATCAAATGTACTTGATGTTTTATGACAATATTGAATGGATTTATCATAGGTCTCTCTCTCTCTCTCTCTCTCTCTCTCTCTCTCTCTCTCTCTCTCTTTTGAGACAGGGTTTCTCTGTGCAGCCTTGGCTGTCCTGGAACTCACTCTGTAGACCAGGCTGCCTCGAACTCACAGAGATCCACCTGCCTCTGCCTCCCAAGTGTGGGGATTAGAAGCGTGTGCCACCACCGCCTGACCTATAGGTCTGTCTCTAAGTTCATTTGCTTTATCTTGTTATTCATGATGTCCAAACTCAAACAGATCACCATCACTCTTAGTCCATGTGCCAAAAACCAACTTTTTCTTGGGAAGAGTGGTATTGGATGGGGTGTATTACAATCAATCCACGTGAGTCTATTAAATGGGTAACAGAATTTATTAAGATATAAATTGAGGAAATACACCCACGAATACAGAACAAAGTAGACAACAGAAGTCGTCCTCTGATCTGACCGGGAGCAAATCCACCTTGCAGGCAGGAGCAGGGAGAAGGGGCATGTGACCCTCCTCCAACTCCTTAAAAGAGATCAAGTACAATGGCAGGAAGCCATGCATAGCCCAAGGTCATGGGCGGAGCAAATACCTCTCAGGGGTGTCTCCTTGTTCCTTTGTTTCTACCTTATCATTACTAATTTAGTGGGCAGCTTCTTTAAAGGAATCCTCTTTGAAGCATGAGTTCATTTTGTGTGAAGCACTTTAGTTCTTATTAGGCAATGCAACCCACACTCGCCATTTGCAGAACACAAACCATGATGCCTTACAACACGCTGACACCCAAACAGGAGAGGGGCCTTCTGCTCCTGTGAGGTGGTCCCCTCTTTGTCCCCAGGCTCCTTTGCCAGAGACCTGTCACACCAGGCAGTGTGAAACACACAGTGGGCAAGGGATCCAGGTCCATCCAGGCATGGGACAATGAAGTCAATAGCATTGTATATAAATAAATGATTGTATATAGACTTAAAATATACACCATCAGTACAAGTGCATACCCTGGTGCACCCACCAGTTTGTTTCTCTTTAAGCCACTGGGATGAGTATACCTGATTGAAGAAACTTCTTCTCCTGGCTACCTTATAAAATAAGATTCATGTTTACTCATAATAACAATAATAGTAATAAACCAAAGCAAAGATTCTGAGAGTTGCAGTCAGTAACCGTTGTTCCTGGAGCCTCTGTTCTCTCGTATTTACTGTCAGAAAAATAAAACCACAAATGCTGGAGTGCAGCTCTCCCTGTTCACTGCTGCCTGAAACCAGAGCACATTTTCAGCCCCGAATTCAGTGGTCATCTCAGCAGAGACCAGCTGTGGCAACACACGCCTGTAATTCCAGCACTTGGGTGGTGGGAGCCAGAGGATCAGAAGTTCAAGTTCATCCTTGGTAACTTAGCAAGTTTGAGGCCAGCCTGGGTTCCATGAGACCCTGACTAAAAAAGAAAAAAAGAAAACAAAAACCCATGATAGAGTCTTGAGGGCCTAAACTAGAATCCGTGGGTCTCATCCCAAAGCTAAAGTTCCCTTCTCCTGCTGCCAGATTCTTCTAATCATCCTCTTTGACGTCTTCCCACACACCAGCCACCTCATCTCCAGCCTGGCGCCCAGACACCTGCTAAGGCACTGGAGCTCTTCCCTGGCACAGACTTAAATGAGCTCCGGTAAACGGAAGAACACTTTAAACATGACTTAAAATGTGACTCATGCTGTTCCTCTTCAGTAAAGTTTCCCAATATCATGAAGTAACATCTGTTCATTATATATAAAATCTGGTGAATATCGAAAAAGGGAAAAAATAGTGTTCATAACTGCCACCCATCACAATTATATATGGTCTTCTGACATTTTTTTCTTTTGTACAGTTGTAAATATGTTGGGTATGTGATTTTGTGCCCTGTTTTTTTAATTTTATATTTATTTTTGCTCTAAAAGTCATTCTTGTTATAAAAACTTCCTAAGCATACATTTCTATGGACAAAGACTATCAGGTGAATAGTTTCATACTTTTACATGCTCAAAAATCCTTGAGGTAGAAAAAAATCCAAGGTAATGCATTCAATATAGTCACAACTTCATTCCAACTCTAATGAAAAATGTGAGTGGATAGAATCATTGAAAATCAAATGTGTTTTCTTTTGAATGAATTCCTGCAGTTGGAGGCTAGCTTTACTTCTGAATTTTGCATGGGTTGCATGGGAAAACTTCATAAAAGTGAGGGAAAGGTGTCCTGAGAATGCATTAACTGGCAGAGGAAAAACAGGTCTTTTTAATCACAGAAAGTTCATAAAGACTACCTGTAATTTGTACCTAGTTAAGTATCTCATGAAAACATCAGTGAATGTTGTGTTTCTGTGTCTTAAGAGGCCATCACTTAATGGAAGACCCTTCTTGTCGCTATTAAGATTGCCAACGTTGCTTTCCTCTATGAAAGTTTGGTCAGTAGTCTACAAAAATATTTCTATATCTAAGAGGATTCATTTTTAAACCGAAAGTTTTTATGTAAGAACTCCTTAAAAGATAAGCACTTGGGACTGGAGAGATGGCTCAGCAGTTAAAAGCTCTGGTTGCTCTACAAGAGGCCCTGAGATTCCATTCCCAGCATTCACAGGGTATGCAAAACCAGCTGTCACTCCAGTCCCAGGGGATCCAACTCCCTCTTCTGAACTCTACAGGCAGGCACCTGGCATGCATGTAACGCACAGATACACATGCAGGCAAAACACTCATACACATAAAATAAAATAAATTAATTTTAAAAATTTAAATACTATGTTAAATGAGGGTAAACACCTAGAAAACTCCATGGAACTGTTATTTAACACAAACTGCTTGATGTAAATTGTGCATGTAAGAAATGGTGAGGGAGAAGAATTTCAGGACTGTTCTTGTTCTCCCCTATGGACCATTTTCAGTAAAAATGAGGTTCCGTAGTGGCTTAAAATATCACAGAGATACAAAATTTAAAGACCCCATGATGGTATCTGAGGCAGGAGGATCAAATGTTCAAGGCTAGTCTGGACTATGTAGTAAGAACATGAGTGGGGATGTATATTATACCAAAAACCATGGATCCTTTATATTTAACATATATGAACTAAATTGGTTAATTATATTTGTGAAAATGGAATTTTTTTATACAACTCTAAAAACTTAGGTGGACATGGCTTCTATGTAGACAAAAACATTCTGATAATTTGTTTTGCATGTGTTATAATATACCAGGGAAACTGGGGTTCATTCTATGAGTTTAGTTGCAAAAGAACACAGAAATTTATTCAGAAGGAAGCTCAAGGACAATTTTATTAAAATTTGAAGGAAAAAACAATAAGGCAAGCAAGCTGTAAATCTTGACAACTGACCAGAGGAGGTGGACACAGAATAGGAAGAGAGAAGCCTTGTCATTAATAAGAATCCACATCTCAAAGAGAGAGCAATAGGTTAAGAGACAGAGTGAGAAAACATCAGAAAAGGCATGCACAGGCTTTGGGAAAGCAGATCAGAAAAGCTATGCCTTTCTGAGCTCAGAAAAGTGGGCAGGCCCTGTGGAGCATGATGGGAGTTCTGGAACTTCTGTTGGGGAGGAACTTCAGCAAAGGAAAGGTACATCGTCTCTGTAAGGGGATAATTACTCTTCTGATGTTCTTAGTATGGCTTCAGGTGAATCAGCTCTCCTGGATGGTGGTCTCTTGGCGAGGTTGTTGACAGGCCCAGCTGAATTAACTACTAAGAGAAGAACAGAGACAATAACATGTAGTGTTCTAATCTTTGGAGCAGATGTCTCCACCCAGGGCCAAAGGTAGATTCCATTTCATTGGAGGAGGCAATACCTCCCTCAATGGGCTTCAGCAGCACCCTGACATCCATTCTCAATGGTCTCCAAGTCTCCCAAAACACTGACAAAAGCAACTTCAGGAAGGAAAAATGAATTGTGGCTCGTAGTTTGAGGGTAGAGTCCATCGTGGTGCGGAGGTCACAGCGGCAGGAGTATGAGGACGCTGGTCACATGACATCTGCTGCCAACAAGCGAAGACTAAGAATGGTTCTCTACTCCTTAATCAGGCCAGGACCCCACCCTGTGGAATGGTGCCATACACAGAAAAGGTGGATCATCTCACCTCAGATGAATCTAATCTAGATCAATGTGACCAGAGTCTTGGCTCTTAGATGATTATAGACCTTGTCAAATTGCCAATCAATGTTAACTATTACAAATGTGCTTCATGCAAAAAAGAGGGGGGAAGGGCAGATACTCTTAACAGTCCTATACTGTGTGATAAGAAAGTCACTGCTGTGGAGAGAGGTACATCCCAGGTATCTCCACTCAACTTTTTAAAATGGGCCTCCCATTATATAACTCTGTATTATGAGCAGCTGGATTCACTAGGTGAGTTTTGAGTGACATGGACTCAATGATGTAACTCACCAACATCTGACTGAAGGAAGCTTAGAAAACAAGAAGAATCAGTTTAATAAGCAAAAGTCTGGATTAATGTGACTGGTACTCCTTTAGAGCCATCCCGAAACATAAACTTCATCTTGCAAAAAATTAAATTCCACAACTCTACTTTTTTATAAGAGTAAACTATTCCCAACCTTACATGATTCTCTGCCTTTTGTCTTATGACAAAACCTCGTGGTTTAATCTAGTGAATGAAGGTGCCACTGAGAATGGGCAGAGCCAAACACACAGATCTTTCCCTAAAGAAATTTGGTGTTTCCAACAAAGTCATTCAAAAGCAAAATGAACCAAGCAGTTGGAATGTTATTTTATGCTTTATATTTTATATTTAGCACTTCAATCTAACTTTACAGAGGGCAGAGACTTGACTAAGTTTCTCATCATTTATTGAAATGAATTTCAGAGTTCATTTTTAAAATTAAAAGCACAGCCTTTAACAAAAGTATTGATCTATTTGCACCATGCCATTCTAGTCAGTCTCTGGTGAGTGAGGAGGAGTGTGTGTCCAGATCCCCCCAGCCACTTGATTGAGGAGAAAGAAGAGAAATGAGTGGTCACACAAAGATGAGAAAGAAGGTGCTGGCTGAGCCCCGTTGCCGCTCTCAGCATTGTGCTCGTCATCCTGGGACTCCCACAGAAGCAAGTGACCAAAACCAGGTGTACAAGTGATACCAAATGAGCAGTCAAGGTCACATTGCAGTCACTTTTTATCCTCCATGTTGGATAAACATGCTACCTTAATGCTAGCAACTTCTTAATTTACATGCAGGGCAGATGATTCTATACATTGAATCAAAGAACACAAAGAATGATAATGTAGGGACTTTTTATTGTTTGGTTTGATTGTGTTTTGAGGTAGGGTCTCACTCTGTAACCTAGGTTGACCTCAAATTCAAGGCAATCCTCCTGCCTCAGCCTCTCAGCTACTGGTATTAAAGGTATATCCACTATGCCTAGCTATACTGTAGTTGTTTGTGGAACAGTTCTAAAGTTCTGGGAAATTTTTGTTGTTTTATTCTCTAATGATAAATGATAGATAGATAGATAGATAGATAGATAGATAGATAGATAGATAGATAGATAGATAGATGGATAGATGATACAAAATTAGCTCTAAGACATTTTGATTTTAAGAGGAGAAATAATTTTTTTTTTTTTTTGGTTTTTCGAGACAGGGTTTCTCTTGTGTAGTTTTGCGCCTTTCCTGGAACTTGCTTTGTAGACCAGGCTGGCCTCAAACTCACAGAGATCCGCCTGCCTCTGCCTCCCGAGTGCTGGGATTAAAGGCGTGCACCACCACCGCCCGGCGAGAAATAAATTTTTTTAGCTATCACCTGTTAGAGCAAATATCACTTGGTCTTCAGTATCTGAGAAAATGAGGTGTGAGAATGGATACAGGGTAATTTAACAGGGCCATTGTCAAATGCTGAATGGAGTGTGATGGCTAAGTCCATCAGATACATTTAATGCTGTGAACATTCTCCACAGACCATAGCTAATGTCACCTGCAGGCTGAAAACTCAGTCTTTCAGTTTGAACTCTAAGGGGCACCTGCCTGTGACTGAGAAAGACCGAGACATTCTGATGTGAAGGGGGAGGGATGGTCCTGCCTCCCACTGGATTGGTGCTCATATCTCAGACAACCAGCTTCACCATCTTCTGGAAAATGGATAATCTGTTGCACTCAAACCTAACTAATATCCCCTGCACCCACACAATCATTAGGCAACTTGCAAGAAGAAAAACAAGATTTTTGGTGAATCAAAGCTTTCTTTGTTCAGGGCCACGTCTATCCTTGTTAGCTTTGGATAGTCCCGGAAGAACAAGTGCTATAAGAGCCTTGTGCAGCCACATCACTAACTGGTCTACTGTTGTTTTCCTGTTTCATTTAAAACCAAAGTGAGAGAAGGGAAGCACCGATCTGACATGTGTGAGCCAGAATGAGAGTCTTTTTCCCAACACTGGATTAATTAGCATTATCAGAAAAACAAAGGGAACCAAGGCCCCAGTAAGTAGTGCATTAATCACATTGCTAGTGATCAGGGCCACAATAGAAATACAAGACAAAACAAAGAAGCTGGAAATAGCTCGGAGGCGAGTCACACACAGTAGGTATCACTTGGTGTGAAATGGGCACACTTGCATGTGCAGGGTAAAATAGGATCTTGACTATTACATAAATGCCTAATCACTAAAAATGGAGAAATTTTGTACTTGGGTTGGCTAAACCCCAGTAGAAGAGTAGACGTGGGGAGGGAGAACACAGGAAAGAAAGGGAAAGATTTGGAAGTGTAGAACACATCTCCTCTTTTGTAAAAAGGAAAGAAAGCTTTGATACTGCAGCACAGGTGACGTCAAGTCTTGCCAACCCTCATGTGTGCAGGATCTCTTCATCAACACTCAGAAAGGGGACATTGCTCTTTGCTTTATATGTAGGACTGGATGCTGTTGGAAAATGCAAATCCATCATTGTAGTTACCAAATCTAAATTAGTTATAACTTCTAAAGAATGGAGTGAGTCATACGGTGGTTTCTTGTCCTGTGTTCTCTGTATCAGAGTCTATTCTAAAGACCCTTCACAAAGGCTTTTCTACGAAAGCACTCGTTTGTGGTGTGCACTTCACAATGAGGACGAAGCTGGGCAAGGCCCAGGGGATTATGGAGGAAGGGAAACTGAAGCTTTTCTTCTGATTTTCAACAGTGAGTTTCAAGCCACTTTTCTGTGCTCCAGATGTTCTTACTCAGAAATACTAACCTTGAGGATGAAGAGTGCTTGTAAAACCTCACAAAGTCCTGGGTTTGAGTCTCAGCACCACATAAAACTGTACATACATAGTGGTTGCATTGGTTAGTGTTCTCTAGAAGGAACAAAATGATTATATGTATCTAGGATCATATATAGCTTATTATATGTTATATGGACTGTATCATATGTTATATAAGTTATAGATAATATAGAATGCCATATGTATAATATATAATGTTATATGTGATTATATATATATATATATATATATATATATATATATATAGAGAGAGAGAGAGAGAGAGAGAGAGAGAGAGAGAGAGAGAGATTAGAGTGGCTTACAGGCTGTAGTCCCAACAGTTCAACAATGGCTATCTCCCAATGGAAAGGCCAAGGATCCAATACCTGTTCAGTCCACAAGACTGAATGTCTCCACAGTCCCAATCTGGTGCTAGAGTCCCAGGGAGGTCCCGGGACTCTAGTTTCTTGTTGAGTTAGAATCCCAAAGAAGTAAGTTTCAGTACAGTGATGGACTGCCTCAGGAACAGGATAGATGAACTCTCCAGCAGAAGCAAGGGCAAGCAGGCAAAAAGCAAAAGCTTCCTTCCTCCATGTCCTGTTATGTGGGTGGGCTGCCACAACAAGGTGTGGTCCAATATGGTGCATCTCAAATGATCTTACCAAGAAAATTCTTCACAGGCATGCCTGGCGGCTTGGATTCTAGTTGATTCTAGATGCAGTCAGGGTGGCAATCAAGATTGGCCCTCACAGTGGTACACACCTGTAATCCTAGAACTCAGGAGGTAAAGATAGGTGAAGACAAGTTCAAGGTCTTTCTTGGCTGCATAGAGAGGAAGAGCCTTTCAGAGGGAGGAGGAAGGGGATGTCTCCTACTTCTCACATTCTCTACCCTCTGCCTTCTTCCAAAAGTCACAAAATGCCGTGCTCAGTGTCTGAACCCCTTGTTCTGTGCTATGATATAGATATGATAGGATGAAAGGGTAGATAATGAACCTACTTTTAAAGAGCAACAACTTGTTTAGAAATGTTTTACATTGCTATGGATTTTAGTTCATACTAAAATTTGATACAAATTTAAAGTTAATTTTGTTATACTGTGTGTATATTTCTACTCTTGTTTAAGGTATTATGTTTGTACAGCTCATTTAAAATTGTAATGGATAATTAGTAAATAGATTAATAATTAGTCATCTATGATAATCACACTGTAGCCATGTTAGTTAACTTTTCTAGGTATACATAGATATATTTCAAATAGATAGGTAATCTTCAAACACTTCAAAAACCTACAGAATATGGCATTTAAAATGTTTTAAAAATTTAGACTTTCCGGGCATTGGTGGCACACGCCTTTAATCCCAGCGCTCGGGAGGCAGAGCCAGGCAGATCTCTGTGAGTTCAAGGCCAGCCTGGGCTACCAAGTGAGCTCCAGGAAAGGCGCAAAGCTACACAGAGAAACCCTGTCTCAAAAAAAAACAAACAAAAAAATTAGACTTTCTGGGCAGTGAGACATGTCTGCTCTTGGCAGCACAGATTTTACTTCAGAGAGGAAGATGGGCATTGAAGACACTCTGTATGGAGTTTATCTTCTTCTTGACAAAAATAGCCATTTGGACAAGAAACTGTTCTTGCCTGGACTGTTTGAAAAAAATGTATCGACTGGACTTGCAGGACCCATAGGAAGGTGACCACTGAACTTTGCTTGGCAAAATGGTCCTTCAGGTTCCTGCTTCCCAGAGGAAACTGCCAGACATTCTACAGGACACAGAGAGAAATGATTGAGAGACTCTAGGCCTATGGGCTAAAGACAGATGCCCCAACTTTACAAAGGAACTTTGGATAACTGTCCAGGCTGTCAGCTGTTTCTGTCTACTCCTGCAAGGCTCCTGAAAGATGCTTGCGTCCTTCTTCCATTTCTCAATATATCCTTCTGAGGTCTTTGATGTAGTTGAAGACTAGAGATAGTTATAATTTTCCTTAGTTATGATAAAAGATAAGTTAGACTCACAAATATGAGATAGATAGGATATCTTCCTTAATTTTACCAAATAGACTAGTTATTATAAATAGACTAGATATTATAACTGTAATTCTTGCTTGATAATTGTTTTGTTATCTGTAATTTTACTATGTGAAAGTTAAAACCTTCCTTTTTGAAAAAAAGAAAAGGGTAAGTGCTGTGGGATGTTCTGTGTGTCAAATGTGTTGCTCTGATTGGTTAATAAATAAAACACTGATTGACCAGTAGCCAGGCAGGGGGAAGTATAGGCGGGACAAGGAGGAGAAGAATTCTGGGAAGTGGAAGGCTGAGTCAGAGAGACACTGCCAGCTGCTGCCATGACAAGGAAGATGTAAGGTACCGGTAAGCCATGAGCCATTTGGCAAATTATAGATTAATAGAAATGGGTTAATTTAAGATATAAGAACAGTTAACAAGAAGCCTGAGCCATTAGGCCAAACAGTTTAAATAATATAAGCGTCTGTGTGTTTATTTTATAAGTGGGCTGTCGGACTGCTGGGCCTTGGTGGGACCCAGAGAGAAAACTCACAAGCTACATTCTTCTCCCGGTCCCACGGTGCCTGCTCTCCTCAGTGGATCGGCTTCCCTACTCTTAGTTGCCCTCTGATTCCTGTCTTTCACGCCTCCACCTTTCAGGGAGAAAACAAATTTACTACATACAATCCAGTTTTACACAATTTGACAGTTAAGTATCTAATACACTGGAGTTTTTGTTGCTGTTGTTTATTGTCATTTTATTATTTTGTGTCTATGAGTGTTTTGCTTGCATGCATGTCTGTTCACCATGTGTGCTCAGTGCCCCCGGGGGCCAGAAGAGGGTGTCAGGTCCCCTGGAACTGGAGTTACAGAAGACTGGGAGTCATTGTGTGCATACTAGAGAATGACCCCAGGTCCTCTGGAAGAGCAATGAGTGCTTCTAACTGCTGAACCATCTCTCCAGCCCCATAATTAACTATAGAAGTCCACATGTGATGTCTAAAAATTATAGAAAGACTGAAAATGTTGATGTGTAAAATCAATTCTTATACAGGCAGAAATAAAAGTCAATGTTGAACAGTGTATTAAGCTGTCCACCAAATATGTGTGCCAAAAAGAGGGTCAGTTTAATACAGACACACATATGTTGTCTCAGTTGTGCTGTGGTGACAGCACTATGACCCAGGTATCTGGTAAATAATGAATTTATTGGTCACTGGTTTGGAGTCCAGAAGTCCAAAGTGAAGGCATAACAGGTTCAGGGTCCAGCAAGGGTCCACTTTCTGGTCCACAGATAGCTGCTGTCCCCACCTTACAAGGCAGGAGAGCAAAGGCAGCTATCTAGAACCCCTTCTGCCTAGGCCAGGGTCTCCTCACAAAGTCCCCAAGAACAAGACAAAAGCCTCCCCACAGCATCGCCTGGACTGGACATCAACACTGAGTTTCTGAGGAGACACAGAGAGCTAGTCAGCAGCATATCTTTATATGCTTAATAAAAGAAAGACAATGACTCCACAGAAAATGGGCATGGAAAGCTTTCCAAACAGAACAGAAAAGGTTGCTCAATGAGTCTCCTAAGATGGAGAGTGTGTACTAGCAGTGCTGACTAGAAAGGGGTGAGTTAAAGCAATGCTGTGTCACCTTGCATGCAGCAGTTGAAATTCTCTAACAATGGTGGGGACAGGAGTGGGCAGGGATATGATCAAAATATGTTGCATAAAACTCTCAAAGAATTAATAAGGACAGTATGGATTTTTAAGTAAAAAAAAATGCTTTTTCTTGATAACAGTACTCATCCATCTTCCCATACATTATACATACATTTGTCTGTATAAGAACTCATTTTACCCAAAAACCAACAAGGAAATTCACCAGTTACACTTTCTTAGTGGGGGATCGTGAATGAAGCTAGAAAATGTTTTCCTAAAATTTTACTTTGTAAATACAAAGCATATCACTCATAGATTTGTGCTGGGGATGTCTTTCTGTATGATGTGAATATATGTTGTTTCCATTGATTAATAAATAAGCTGCTTTGGCCTGTGGCAAAGCAGCTTAGAGGCAAGCAGGAAGTTCAAGGAGAGAGACAGGAAAGAGAAAGGCAGAGTTAAGGAGATACCAGACTGCCATCCTAGGAGCAACATGTAGTGGGATGCAGGTAAAGCCATGGAACACATGGTAATACATAGATTAATGCTTATGGGTTGAGTTAAACTGTAAGAGCTAGCTAGCAAGAGGCATGCCATAGGCCATATAGTTGATAACTAATATTAAGCCTCTGAATGATTATTTTATAAGTGGCTGCAGGACCATGGGGCCGGGCAGGACCAGAGAAACCTTCCAGCTACAGATATGAACACTGTTGAAATCATCAGAACAGACTATAACTAGATGTTCATGCAGTTTGCCCCAGAACAGACTTCTCTTGAAATGAGGATGAAAGCTAATTACAGTAATCCTCTCTAGTAAAACAAGGAAAAGAGAAGTCTATTCTGAGTCCTGTAAAGTTCAACAGAATGGATGCATGAGTGTTTTTAACCATCCTGCTTTAATTACTCTCCAAAGTTGTCAGGATACTTCTATGTCCCTAGAGTGCCACAGAGGCAGCCAGGGCAGATAGAAGCAGCTGGGCTGTGCACACATATTGCCCTTCTCTCATGACTTAATTCTGAAAAGCAGAAATTATAACCCCAGCACAGGAGCCATGCTAGTCAATATGACCTCACCCCGTCAGGCAGACCACCACTGAAGAACATGCCCTGTGGAGTCAGTTCTGCCTTTAAGCCTTCACTCTACCGATTTTAAGTTGTGTGAACTTGGACAAGGCTGACTAGCTCCTCCGAGCTTCTGAGTTCTCATCTGAGATAAGGATAGCAATGCACACATTTGTTGTGCACGATCCTCAGTGAGTAACAAAGCTTGAGAGAAAGCTGAGTCACTGGTGCCTAAGTGAACATTGGCACCCAATTCATAGGAAGTATTATAAAAAGAATTGCAATAGCTACTGAGCAGCTGAGATAATGAAGTCTTCTCTTTAACCCACAGATGTGAAGAGGAGAGGAGGGAGTGATGGCTTACCCAGACCTAGCTTGTGAAGTGGTTGTCTAAAGACAGAAGAAGTCTTCAGAACTAAGAGACTAGCAGACTAGACTGGTGGTTGAGCAGCCTGCAACCCGAGAGAAAACCAAAAATGAGAAGATGCGCTGCAGAGACCATTTTGAAGACACTGTTCTTAGGTAAGGAAAGTAAGGAGCCTTGTGAGGTGGGAAGCCTAAGGCTGTGTCTAGATGCATGTCCCCTGCACTGTCCATAAGGAGAAAAGACATGGGGCCCTCAGGAGGCGGGTTTGTCTTGTACTTGGGAAAGTGGCTTAAAGAGGAATTGAGGCTGGAGCTCATTTGGTAGAGCGCCTGCCACATGAACTGGTCACCACAGAGCAGAGCAGGCGTCCAGGCCCAGTGCTCAGGGAGTAGAAGCCGAAGTATCAGAAATTCAAGGTAATTCTTGGCTGCATAGCAAGTCTGAAGCCAGCCTGGGCTACATAAAACCTTGTCACAGAAAAACAATTAAAGAAAAAAAGCTATACACAGGCTGTGAGATGACAGTAAGGTCCCTTTTGAGACACTAAATCTTCTGAGATGTTGACCTCAGACTCCTGCATAATTCTGAGCAACTCATTTCCATTGCTTATCAATTGATTGGCCTGAGGTGTTTTGTTACAGCAGCCTGTGGGAGATATTAACACCCTTCTTCCGTGGCAGCTTCTGGGCTGTGTTGCAAGGAGTGAGAGCCCAGTGGAGCCCAGCACAAGATCTCCAGCTCTGAATCGCTGTGTTCCAAATCAGCAACATCATTAAAAAAAAAAAAAAAAAAAAAAGAACTGCTTTAAGATTTGTGCCCTTCAGAAAAGCATTCCATCCTGTACTCCTTCACTGGAGGAAGACACTAACAGAATCTTGGGCGCATGTGTTTCTTGATCAGAAGCATGAGTGAGTGTGTTACTGACGTTTAGGCCAAAAGAGGAGAAGGCAGTTTCTAATTGCCCATAGCATTTGGAGGATTTGAATGTCGGCTCAGAACAGGAGTGGGTGCTTGGGTTGCCAGTGAGAGCAGATGATCACATAGGCAGAATGAGCACTCGCAGTCAGGCGTCCTCTGGCAGCATTTGCAGAACCCGTCTGTCTGGAGATTGTGGAGTTATTGGATTTCTGTGGCAGAGACAATAATGCAGGCTAGTTGAAGTCAGGGTTAAATTTACAGTTTCTCTTCAAATTCACACCTGTCCAGTGGTTCACCTTTTGTCCTCCACCACTGTTACTTATTGATGTTACCACCTCCCCTTATCTTATCTCACCCCATCTTACCTTTCCATGCCTTATCTCAGCCTCAGTGGCATTATGCTAATATTTAGGCTTCAGGGCAACAAGAGGCTTTTGTCCTCCATAAAACCTTTCTAAATCCTCCCCCCCACCCCTACCCTGACATAAAATATGTATTTTGGCTTTCTTTGCTTTATGAATTCAACATTTAGAAGGAAAACTAAAAAAGAAATTTTGTTAGATGTGAGCAGATACACAAGGGCACTCATATGCGACTCCAAAACAAGTAGAGAATTTCACTTGCTCAGAGTACGAAGGCCAGGGGCCTAGGCCTTTATTTAAGCAGGTGCATGGGAGCAAGGAGATGTCAGCCCTGCTCAGAACAGCTTATGAAGGTCCAGTCTCACTTTTCTCTTATTGTTGAGCACCAGGGGCAAAAATGTCAGTAATACAAAGAGAAGCAACCAAGAAAGGAACTGAGGCAGGTGTGATCTGTGTCTGTGGTTTCATGGGGAAAACAGTATTTAATTAGTGAATGAGTAGAACCTGTACACTGAATCTATGAAGAAAGCATTTCACTCAGGTATTTGAGAAGTTTGAGCAGTCTAGGAAAAACGGCCAATAGCTCACACATTCATGATGGGAGTAAGAGCTGAAATCAATTAGGAAGGCCCGCTCATCCAAGGCTGTGGTGGGGCTACCTGTACAGCTATGTGACAGGAGCAACAGGGAAGGGTTGTCATTAATGTCAAGACTTATCCTTACAGTGGAAATGGGCAGAGAGAGGTGATTTGCTCAAATTTGCATGGGTAATTGGGCTTTATAGTAATTACCATTCTATAGTTAGTTGCCAGGTTGCAAATCCATGGATCTTTCTGTCTCTTTGTGCTAAGGGGAATGGAAGCAAGTGAACTCAAGATGACATGGTGTTGAGCCATAGGTGGAATTTTTCTGTCCCACCACTCAGCTCTGTCCTGCCAGCCAGCTCCCCAAATATCCACACAGAGATTTATTATTAATTATAAATGCTTGGCTGATAGCTTAGGCTTGTTACTAACTAGCTCTTACATCTTAAATTAACCCATATTTCTTATCTATGCTCTACCACATGGCTGTACCTTTTTTCAGCACAGCATGTTCATCTCCTGCTTCCTCTGCTTCTGCTGGTGACTCCACCCTCCTTCTCAGCATTCTCTCAGTCTGGCTCTCCCGCCTAACCTCTTCCTGCCTAGCTGTTGTCCAGTCAGCTCTTTATTAACAATGAGAGCAACACATCTTCACAGTGTACAAAAGGATTATTCCACAGCACTAACCACTTAGGAAGTTCAAGTTAATTTTACAAGTTATAATTTATTAGCTTAAGAGTTCAGGTTTGGGTCCTATGAGGAAAAAAAAAAATTCCTCACACTCCAGAATCAAGGTTTCAAAATAAGGTTTTCCATTTCTGTTTTTCCTCTGTTAGCTGAATAAATAGACACTTCATGTCCCACCTGTCTGCCTCTGCCCGGATCTCCATCCTAGGGAGATGGGTCTTGCACTATGCCAGAAAGAGTTCCTCTTCAGTAAGCCCCAGGAAACCTTTTACAAACAAGTCAATTTCCTGCTTGTGTGTCCCAGTATCATCTAGAAAAATTTCAAGAAAATCCGTTTTCATTCACCTATCCTTGCATCTATTTTTTTTTCAGGTGATTTCTCTTATACTCTCCTGAGTATAGACCCAAAGGGCATTAACTAAACAAACACATAGATTTTTGCACATTCATACATATTGCTGTACTATTCATAATAGCCAAGATGTAGAGTTAGCCCACAGGCAAGTGGATTTTATTTGGCCATTAAGGAGAATGACATCATGCCATTTGAAGGAAATGGATGCAACTGTAGATAAATGAAATAATGCAGACTCAGAAAGTCAAATGTCTCACGTGTAGCAGTTTGAATGAAAATGGCCCCATAGACTCATAGGAAGTAACATTATGTTGGAGGTTTGGCCTTATTGGAGTAGGTGTGTCCTTGTTGGAGGAAGTATGTCATGGGGGGGTGGGGCTTTGAGGTTTCAGAAATGTACACTTTTAATCCCAGCACTCAGAAGGCAGAGGCTGGCAGATCTCTAAGTTTAAGGCCAGCCTGATCTACAGAGTTTCAGAATAGCCAAGCTTAGGTAATGAAGGAAATCATTGAAAACAGAAAGTTGGTGAAAATGTAATTGAACAAGGGGACTATATTCCAGCCCCAGGAAGCAGCAGAACCTGGCACCTTCGGCCACATGGTTCGGGCTTTAGAGTCAAGGACAGAAGGGGTTATAGAATCTCTCTTCATGACTAAGGAAAGCCTCTGAGGCCAGACATGTATCGGCGTGGCCCTACATGGAGGTCCAGAGAGACCATTTCATGAAGCTGTGAAGTTGAAGCCTCCTTTATCTTGGAGACCCCAAGATGTTGGAGATGGCAGAGTTGTGGGATATCTGCCAAGGAAAGCCGCTAATGAGGAGTGTGATCAGTCCAAGAGAGAGAAGTATGCTGCAGTTAACAAAGCTGAAAAGAATTGGAGATCTGAAGAGTGTTTTGACATCAGACATGGAGATGTAGTTTGGAATTTGCCCAGCTGGTTTTTGGTCTTGCTTTGGTCCAATATTTCCTCACTATGCTCCCTTTCCTCCCTTTTGGAATGGTATTGTGTACCCTGTGCATTTATATTGGAAGTATGTGATATGCTTTTTGATTTTGATTTTACAGGGGATAACAGTTAAAAGATTGCATGAGTCTCAGAAGAGACTTTGGATTTTTAAACAGGGTTGAGACCATTATAGACTATGGGAACTTTTTAAGTTGTACTAAATGTATTTTGCATTATGGTATGACTACAAGCCTATGGGAGCCAGGGAGTGGAA
This sequence comes from Peromyscus nudipes, assembly GCA_902168325.1. Lineage (NCBI taxonomy): Eukaryota > Metazoa > Chordata > Mammalia > Rodentia > Cricetidae > Peromyscus > Peromyscus nudipes. The sequence continues at coordinate 22,964 of CABHPH010147601.1, forward strand.
TGTGGTGATTTGAATGAAAATGGCCTCTGTAGACTTACAGCGAGTGACATTATTGGAGGTGTGGCCTTGTTGGAGGAAGTGTGTATGGGCAAGTGGACTTTGGTGTTTCAGAAGCTCAAGCCAGGCTCAGTGGCTCACATTCTTTTCCTGCTGTCTGCTGAACCAGGTGTAGAACTCTGAACTACTTCTCCAGCACCATGTCTGCCTACATGCTGCCATGCTTCCTATCACAACGATAATGGACTAAACCTCTGAAATGTAAGTCAGCCCCAGTTAAATGTTTTTGTTTATAAGAGTTTCCATGGCCATGGTATCTCTTCACAGCAGTAGAAACCCTAACTAAGACATCATGTTTTGTTTTTGTTTTTCTTTTTTTTTTGTAATATGAGGAAATGAAATTTAACGCACACACAGAGAAAGTGAAAGTAGAAGAGGAACAGCGTGAAAGGGAGGGAGGGGCCTGAAAGGGAAGAGGAGGAGAAAGTGGGTAAGACTAAGTCTTCCATACATTCTCTCAGATACAGAATTAAAATCTAACATGAAAGAGAGGAGTCGTTTATGGAAAGAAAGGGGTTGATGAGAAGGGTAAGGTGCTACAGAGAGGGATGAGATATCAGCAAAGTGCAGTGATCATGTGCATGCAAATGCTACCATGAAACCCAGTGTGTGTGTGTGTGTGTGTGTGTGTGTGTGTGTGTGTGTAGTTTTCTTTTGTTTAAATTTTGCCGACACAGATTAAAAGAAATAATTATATGTTTATTTCTCCGTCTTGGACGTTGCTTTCACTGTCTTTGAACCACATCTTTCACCTGAATGCCTTGCTCACTCTGGTGACCCATCAGTCTCCCCTTCCGTATCTCACTGCCAAAAGGGACTCAGCTGGTTATCGCTGATTGCAGGCAATTCGGGCTTTAAGTAAGCTTGTCTTTATCAACTACTGTTTTAACAACTGATTAATTAGTGCTGTGGAGATTCAGGGGAGACCTTATCTGAAGAGCAGTTCAACCATTAGCAGCTCAGATAACAAGGTAAGATAACAGTTGCCATCCATCTTTGGCTAATGCAAACAGGAGCACCCCCTCTTAGTCCAACACAGGAGCCAGGGGGGAAAAGTCCTGGGATTTTTCAGGATGCCTTGGTCTTCAGTGGTGAAACCTCTGCTCATTCTGGGGAGTGATTTTTAGAAGAGTATTTTGCAAGTCCCTTAGTACAGTAGCTCTTTGGAAACTCAAATGATATCAGGTAGCTGTTGGCTGATCAGAAGGAGGCCAGAGCCAGGAGCATTTTGCAGTGATGGAGCTGGGTTGATCTTGTCAGCTGCGAGTCGACTTGTGGGCCTTCAGCCAGTCTTCCCGTTAGTTGTGAGCTCTGGAACAAGTCACCAACCATCCCTGTGCTCAGTTGTCCTCTCTGAGGGTTGTGCCTCCTCTGTCCTGGTGCTAGTGAGCCATGGCTTTTCTCATCCTTGGAACACCTGGGGAGTGCTCTACAAATGTTGACATCATTACTAAAGGGACTTTTGGTTCTTCAAACCCTAATAGAACTCACCAGAAGTTATTAAAATTTAAGCAGACAGGATCCAGGGCTGTGACTGGACATAGATTTTTTTTTATAACTGTCATCTTTGCAGTTGTGATCATGACTTCTGTGATGCCACGGTCACTGTGATGAGTTAACTTCACTCTTCTACAGGACACATGTCCAACCTCATAGCTCTGTAAGGTGGGTGATATTTCTGTTTCCTTTTTACAGCTGATAGGCTGAAGCTCAAGAATGAAATGATGGTCTGAGATCATTGGTAATGTAGTGACAGATTTGACTCTGTGCAGTCCGGCCACAGCTACCTGTCCCCATCACTCACTATCACAGCCACATTATTATTAGGACTGCCTTTCCAGCGTGTGTGACTTCCCACATTTGTGAATGTGCAAAGGTAAAATGACTCAGAACCATGAACCTGAGACAGAGACACAGTAGGACTGAAACTGAAACCTAGACTGGCCCCATCTCTGTTCCTTACACTTGGTGATTGTTCATTGTCTGGGTTCAGAGAAATGGTGGTTCAAGGTAAAGGAGAATGAAGAAGCTGGGACCCAGGACTGTGGAGTTGAATCATTTGACCCCTCTGCCATCTGTTCCTGTGGAGAAGAAGGAGCTGGATGTCTACAGCTGGAAGAATCGTAACTCACTCCGTATTCCACTGAGCTATGCTCAACAGAAGAACGTGAGTGTGGAGCTGACTTGGTCTCCTAATCTCCTCTATTTATGGTACTGACAAGAGGTATTTTTCTTTTCAGCAAATGGCTTGCTCTTCTGGCTTTCAAACATTAGACTGCAAAAGGCAGGTAAGCTGTCTTGGTCACCTTACAGAGCTGAAGGGGTGTCCTAAGACCACATGGGCAAATGTCATGAGAGAAGCAGGAGATTGCTTCAGCTACATTGCCCTCCTGCTGCAAACACAAGTCTAGTGCAGAGTAGGAGCCCATACGGGAGAAAGTCTAGCCTAAAATAGGAGCCTAGACAGGGGAAGATACAGCACATGGTAGGAGGCCAGTGCATGCACAGGTCCAGGGTGAAGCAGGAGGTCCATGCAGGGGCAGGAGGTTTATTTAAATTGATCAGAACACTCATCAGAGGAAATTTAAAGAAAGTATTCTTCCATCTGAAAGACAAAATGGGACGCAACACTGTGAACAGGGGAAGCAATGGAAATCACTGCAAGGAACTGGAAACCCTCAGAGGAAGGGGGAAAACCACACAGAAAACTAGTTTAGGAAGAAGTCCTGTGCCATTTAAAGACAGCCCCCCTTATCCACCTCCCAACAGCAGTGCTTCTGTTAGTGAGAATGTTCTCAGTGCAAAACATGCAATGCATTCCAAGGCATGCTCGAGAGGCCCTAGTGTACAAAACATGCAATGCATTTCAAGGCATGCTGGAAAGGCCCTAGTCTACAAAACATGCAATAATACATCCCAAGGCATGCTCGAGAGACCCTAGTCTATAAAACATGCAATGCATTTCAAGACATGCTGGAGAGGCCCTAGTCTACAAAGCATGCAATGCATTCCAAGGCATGCTGGAGATGCCCTAGTCTATAAGACATGCAATGAGCCGGGCGGTGGTGGCACACGCCTTAAATCCCAACACTCAGGAGGCAGAGCCAGGCAGATCTCTGTGAGTTCAAGGCCAACCTGGTCTACAGAGTGAGATCCAGGAGAGGCACCAAAACTATACAGAGAAACCCTGTCTCGAAAAACAAAAACAAAAACAAAACAAAAAAAGGTAAACATGCAATGCATTCCAAGGCATCCTCGAGAGGCCCTAGTCTACAAAACATGCAATGAATTCAAGGCAGGCTGGAGAGGCTCTAGTCTAAACTCAGGCTTCTCACTGCTTCTGTAAATCCCTCAGAAACTAAACTAATTTTCTGCTAAGTTTCCCAAAAGTCACACCTCTTATTCACCTGGTAGTAGATGCCCCAGAGAACTAACCAGCCCCTCAGGCTGTGTCCCCAACTTCAGTTCCTCATCTGTGACAGAATGTCACATCCATCATGGAGGAAAGTTGGCAGACGGCTGGGGTCACAGACTTGAACTTGTTAAACTCCAAAAACATGTGGAGAACTTGACATGAACAAGGGCCTGGGGGTTACATGGATGAGTCTACACATCCTCTCCTTTGAGGAATATCCAGTTACAGAACAACAAAAGTAGAAAAATGTAAAATGCCAACCATGGGAGTGGCAGGAACACAATGGAGATCTGCCCAGACACTGCATCAACTACGTTAGCATCTTTTTCTATTGGCATGTATTAACTATACAGGGCAATGGGGCCATGGCATTTTCAGATACACACACTGTACTTTGACCACATCCACCCCCTTTCTTGTCCCCTCCCCACTCCTGCTGATCCCCTCCTCTTGCCAACTGGTCTTTCTGCCATGTTTATATCTTTGTCTGTGCGTGTGTGTGTGTGTGTGTGTGTGTGTGTGTGTGTGTGTCCATCCCAATGAGTTGAATCAGGGTCACTTCCAGGAACATGTGAGGGATTATTTCCAGCAACACGGATGACCTACCAGTGTCTACACCATTTAAGAAAATGTCTTTCTCTCTCTCAATTACTGCTCAATGGATCCTCAGCAAGGGATATGGCTTCATGAGCTCCTCTCCACAAGAGTTGCCTGCCTATACACCCCAGAGAGGAGTGGAGTCTAGGTGAGCCCCTTATGCTCTGTGACAGAACACTGATAGGCCCAGGCTTGTGCCGGTGACCGCAGCTGCTGAGATTCTCGGAACACAAGGCTCTGTAGTGTCCAGAAGTCAGTGCTCCACAGCACTCCACCACTTCTTCCAGTGTTCACACTTTCTCTTCTCATTCTTCCACGTTTCCTGAGTATTGTCCTATTGAAGCCTGGATAATTCCCAGTGTCTTATTCTCAGCACTTTGAGCATAGAGAGCCTCTGCAGCAACTGGTACCTACTTCTTTCAATGGTTTTCCCTTAGAATGAAAATTGAGAAGTTACATACCAGACTAATGTATTTTCTGAGAAGCAGCAAAAGTAAGTACTATGGTGGTGAACCATATGCGGTTGCAAGAGGTGCTTATATCAGTGTTAGTGATAAATACCCCGAAGAGGAAGAAAGCACACAGAGTAGTTCTTTGACGAGTCACTATGCAGCTATCAAAAAGCCTGTGGGATAATATTTAGCAGGAGGGAATATCATAATACACAGTTAATATTAAAAGTCAGACTTGAAGATTGGGTCCATCAACTTTCATCATAGGTGGAGAGGACTGTAATTGGAAGTTCCCTGTGTCCTGCCTGGTCCCTCCGCCGCTCGGTCCCAAATAAACACACAGAGGCTTATATTAATTACAAACTGTATGGCCTAAGGCTCAAGCTTCTTGCTAGCTAGCTCTTTCATCTTAAATTAACCCATTCCTATTAATCTATATGTTGCCACATGGTTGTGGCATTACTGGTCTACTGGCATCTTGTTGCTCCTTGGGCAGTGGGCATTCCTCTCTCCACCCCTCTTCATCTCTTCTTCAGTTTGAATGTACTGCCTAACTTTATTCTTCCTCGCCATTGGCCAAACAGCTTTACTTAACAACCAATGAGAGCAAGATATATTCACAACATACAGAAAGACATCCCACAGCAGAGAATGGCCACTAGACCCCACCACTCCCTGAGGAATTTTATTGGCAGTTAATGGTGGCTGAGGTGTGGGATGTCATTTTCTTCAGTGATGAAGCCACTAATTGGATGGCCTATACTCCAGTAAGTAACTGCACACCCATATTCATGAAAAGAAACTTAATTAAACTCTGTAGGTCTCTCTCTCTCTCTCTCTCTCTCTCTCTCTCTCTCTCTTACACACACACACACACACACACACACACACACACACGGGGAGGGGGGAATCACATGGGGACTTGTTAGAAATAGTTTCAGAGGGAAATGGGTGAGAGGGAGGGATAGGGGGTAAAAAATGCCTAAAATTAAATATATTCCTGTATGAAAGCGTCAAAGAATTAAAAATAAAGAAAGATGAAAAATCAGTTACTTAAATGTGTGCTGGCATAAAATAAAACATTGGAGGCAATATACCAAAAGACAAGTTTAATAAAGCTTATCTTAGAGTTGTAGAATTATAGGTGAATTTTTTCCACTGAGATTCTGTTTTTCAAGTCTTCTAAGCTAGCATGTATGATTTTTGAGCTACTATAAAAAAAATTTTTAAAAAAAATTAAAGTCGCTGAATCCATTGTCCCCTAAATGAGTCAAGTGGCTAATTTCTTTTGTTCCTGAGAGGACTACTTCCTCCCCCATTACCCAATCCTCTTCACTGGGAAGTGGCGGGATCCAGACAGAAAAAGCCCGGTTCTGTTGATGCTGTCTAGGTGGAGCTTCTGATTTTCTTTCTCATGGGAAATGTCTGTAAGGTTCAGCCACAGTTTCCTGTGGTGTTTCTCTAGACACCTGTGTTAGGGAGTGTAGGGTATAGCTGAAGATGGTCACAGGATAAGGCTCTAGCCAGGCCAGGCTACCCCTGGGACGATGGCCTCCTTGTATTGATGTTGAGCCCACATGGCTGGAGAGTTAGAAGGTGTGGTGGTAGCAGTGTGCTTTGTTGCCATTTCTCTTCCTTCTGGCCCTGCCCACACCACCAAAGATTCAAGCATGTGGGTGACCTGAGCTGTGGTCTCTTGATGGTTCTGTTCTCTTCAGCCAACCTTGTGTCTGGCAGGGTCATCTTTATGGGACACAGACAGTCGCTGAAGCACAGAACTTCGTACTCAGAAAGACCTCCAGCTGGGTATCTTCCTTGGCTGTCCTCAAACCCTTAGTGAATTTTGAACAGCAGACTTTACCTTTCACTGGGCATTGCAGACGGTGTGGCTGCCCCAGTGGTTCAATCTTCAGATCAGGTTTGTGAGCAGACACTGGGGAAAGAGAACAGGACTTGAAGTCAGGCGAGCCTGGATTTAAATCTCAGCCATGCAACCCACCTGTGAGATCCTGGGCAACTTGCTTGACCTTCCTTGGCCTATTTGTTCATCTGCAACACAGACACAGGGACATACGTCCTATAATGTCAGAGATCAATATACACAAGCCACCAACACACATGGCACAGTACCTAGTACCCAAACCAACACACACGGCACAGTACCTAGTACCCAAACCAACACACATTGCACAGTATGTAGTACCCAAACCAACACACACTGCACAGTACAGTACCCAAACCAACACACACTGCACAGTACCTAGTACCCAAACCAACACACACTGCACAGTACCTAGTACCCAAACCAACACACA
>CABHPH010147601.1:29809-53143 GCA_902168325.1 Peromyscus nudipes
TGCACAGTACCTAGTACCCAAACCAACACACATTGCACAGTACCTAGTACCCAAACCAACACACACTGCACAGTACAGTACCCAAACTAACACACACTGCACAGTACCTAGTACCCAAACCAACACACACTGCACGGTAACTAGCAGCTTCTGACACTGTATCGCTGAGCTCCCTGACCAACTTCAGCCTCTTGGAAGAGCCTCCTTGCCCAGGAGTTGCTGGTTGCCTTCAGAGCTTGCAGAGGGGCCCTGGGAATCTTGTGACTTTCTGGGCTTCCTGAGTCTCCTCAGTTTAGTGAGCTTTCTGAGTCTTAAAAGCCTCCCTAAACCCTCCAGGACAGAATGTGCTAAATTCAGAGACAGAGAGATGGCAGACATGAGGTGCACCTGTAATAACAGTTTATTTCATAAAAGCATAACTTAAATGCCAGCTAAATTTCTAGGTTCAAGGACAGAGGTGTATGTTGGATATTTCAAAAATTTCTTTGGGTGGTTACAACTTACTATGCAATGCCTTTAAAATGGCCACTTGGTGTTGCAACAACCGGAAATCCCCTCTCATTTATATATTGCATGACTTTAAAATTTTGAAGACCGTTTTCCCTATCTTTCAGCCTATATTAATTTTTTCTTTACACCAGCTGTGTGTTTTATACCTGCTATGTTGGCCTTTGACAGGTAGCTTCTTGTTTTTTCTCACCACCTGTGGGCAGCAGGGGCAGCTCACCAGCTCCCAGGGTGGTCTGAATGACCCCATTTTGTCTGTTACCAAGGGATGGCTCCTTTCTCTCAGCTGAGTATGTATTACTTTAATGTGGCCCTGAAAGCAGAAGAATAGACAGATTGCCTGTCAAATTCTCTTTGTCTCTCCCATTGTGACCTGGTGACATTTGTACTGCTTTGCAGAATCATGGCAGAAAAGGAGTAGCCACCTCCAGCAACAATTTCCAGCGCAGAGAACACCATTATGATGGCTTTCAGGCAAAGGGTGGCACCCCACCTCAAGGCCATCCACGACAAGGACAGCAAGCCTAAACACTGAGTAGTTATTCACAACTTGGAGTCATTTTAGAATAGTCCCTCGAGAGAATGGACACATAGAGGAGAGTTTTTAAGATAAAATTCTCACATTTTATTTGGATAGCTATGAAAGACTAATTTCTAAGAATCTGTGATTTTTTTTAAATCTCAGAGGCTGTGGATGTTGGAAGTGAGTCTTCCTGATGTTGCTGCCGTGGCTTTCAGAGGTCGTCACACAGTGCCTCCCTTTCAGCACCATCCTGTTATCTCTCTAGACCCAAAGCCCTGGAGCGTGCCCAGTACATTTCCCAGCAGCATGGGCGGGTAGGGGGGATCCCTGCTAGCATCCGAGAAAACGGAGTGTACCTTTATTTTCAGCCCACTGACCACATATCTGCTTTGAGGAAGGCAATCGGATACCCCCACCCCAAGTACTGCTTAGGAAAGAACAGTCCACATGATCTCGGGGCATGAACTTTGAACCAGTTAGTTCACAGACCCCCTTCCCATAGCTAGAAATCAAATTTCCTTACGATTTTTTAACCCACATTTTCACATTATGAACAAAAATTTCTGAACATTTTAATGTTAAACACCGTTTCAAGGGTTTCTTGTGTGGGGAAGGCAGATTTCTTCCCAGTGGCTTTAAGTAGAAAATGATCATTCTTCTGAACACGATGGGATTTCGTGTGTCATTTCTTGACAGCATGTTGAAATTTTACTAGCATGACAATAGAATGTGCCAGAGTGAGCAGAGAAAGCCACGGCTCCTCACTACCTGGACCCTGCATTTCCCTGTAGCTCTGTCGCTTCTTGTTCAAGCTCTGGGTCTATCCCTGGAAAACCAGTGCTGTGGCTCTAGTAAGCACTGGCTTAGCCTCTGAATGTGCCTGGATATGGCAGGCACTATCCTCCATAAGATGCTGTGTCCCATGAGCTCTGTCCTCTCAACAAACCAGAATCCTGGAGATAATCTGACCTCTTGATGGATTAGGAGGCTGAATTAGATCCCAGAAACCCAGAGAGTTAGAGCAGCAGAGCTTGCTGCTCTCCATTAGGCTCTGTTCCCTGCTGAGGGAGTCCTGTGTGGCTCACGTTAACTTAATAGGACCCAGGGACAGAATATCAGGAGACCAAGGATTGAGGCTGGCAGCTTTCCGTCTCCAAACTGCCATTCCTGGCATCTCGCAGATCTTAGATTCAGACCCCACAAAGGAGATGCCAGACCGTCCCTGCAGAGTGACACCCTCCCCTGCCTCCAGGAGCCTCCAGGTAGCAATTTGCCACATCCTCTGTGTTTGTCAGAGGGCTAGGAATTAGAGGAGGCATCTGGCTCTCCTGTCACTTGTCTCCTCACAGTATAATTATCTGAGTTCCTGGGTGCCACACTGGTACATGAGGAAGTCTGAAGAAGAAATACAATATGTCTGTATTGTGATTCATCAGCGCCCTAGACTGAAGATTTCTCACCTGGAGGTAAGGGACAAGGAGCAGCCACCTTGCAGGAAAGAGAGTCTTTGTCTCTCCCTCACAGGTGCTAGCTGTGTGTCTTTGGCCAAAGCTCTTAGCATCCCTGAGTCTTGCTGCTTTTTTCTACACAACAGTAAGACAGAATGGGTTTCGGAGGAGATATCTCCCAAAGCTGAACTTTCAAAAATTCTGTGCTTAGTTGGGCAAGCATGCGTTCAAAGGCAAACATCTGTAATCCCAGTACTCTGGAGGCAAACGAAGGTACGTCTTTGGGTTGACTGAGGCCACCCCGGACTATACGGAGAATTCTAGGCCAGCTAGGGCCCTGTCTCAAAACAACAACAATAAAAATCTATAACTATAATTTAGACCCCAAATCATGATGGAAATATACTCTAATTAGCAAATAAAAGTGTTTAAAATCAGTGTGGTGAGGCTCTACTGAGGCCGGTGTAAGACAGTTTCTAGATTCACATGCACGTTAGTGTCAGCAAGCTTACAAAGATCCAGGCAAAACAGTCTGTGGAAACAGAGTATCTTAGTTGGTTTTCTCTCTGGGCCATGAAGACCATGACCAAAAGCAGCTTGGGGAGAAAAGTTTATTTCTCCTTACAGTTTAGAGTCTGTGGTGAAGGAAAGCCAGGGCAGAAACTCAAGGCAGAGCCTGGAGGCAGGAGCTGAAGCAGAAGCCTCCAGGGAAGAGTGCTGCTTCGCCAGCTGCATTTCCTACACTTCCCAGGACCACCTCCTGGGGGTTGCCCCGCCTACAGTGAGCTGGACCCTCCCACCTCAATCATTAAACTAGAAAATGCTGGCACAGACTTGCCCACAGGCCAGTCTGATGGAGGCAATTCCTCAGTTGAGATTCCTTTGTCCCAGATGACTCTGGCTTTTGTCAAGTTAAAAAAAAGAAAGAAAGAAAACTAGCCAGCAAATATGATATTTGAAGATTTTTTTAATAAGTTGAAAGTTCCTCTTGGGAACTTTATAATTAAATTGTGGGGTTTTTACTAACTTAACATATAATTATTTCATCTGGGAATCCATGAAAGGAAAAAGGATGACTCCCACAAACCAGGTCCAAGGCTCACCTCGCTGTGTCATAGGTCATTTCTTCCTTTCAGGCTGCGTACGATGTGTCTTGAGATGCTCGCACTCCTGTCACGGCATAAACAACGGAGAACCAGACCCAGCCCAGCAAAAATGTTCCAGCACCGGACCCAGGTTCCCCAGGGGACACATCCTACTGTGTTTGCATCCCTGTAGTGTGTTTTGAACTTATTTTACGTTGCTCATATTAGCCAGGCTAGGGAGCGCCTCCCATTGCCCATTTTAGTTCAAAGGAGGGGCTACACCATTTTGTGGGTGAAGATAGAGCAACGTAAAATGAAAAGGAAAAACATGAGTGCTCAGAATGTGGAGAGAGGGGCCAGCAAACAACTTCATTTGTGGAAGACAGAAACATAAACGTTTACAGCATACTGAGTTAGCTGTGCATTTCCTGAGACAAACAAACACCCAACACAATGGAAAGGCAAATCCCCCAGGTCTTGGAACTTGGGACCAGTGATGGTTTGAATAAGAATGGCCTCACAGGCTCATATATCTGAATGTTTGGTCACTAGGAAGTGGCACTATTACCAAGCTTGGCCTTTTTGTAGGAAGTGTGTCACTGGGGATGGGCTTTGGGGTTTCAGAAGCCCAATCTAGGCCCAGTGGCTCTTTCTCTCTTCTGCTGCCTGCAGATCCAGATGTGGAACTCTCAGTTATCTCTCCAGCCCATGTCTGCCTTCATGCCGCCATGCTGATAATGGACTAAACCTCTGAACCTGTAAGCAAGCCCAAATGAAATGCTTTCCTTTATTAGAGTTGGTCATGGTGTCACTTCACAGCCATAGAACACTGACTAAGACTAAGACAAGACTTGCTCACTGTGTCAGTCACACAGAGTCTAAGTTTAGGGTGGTTTGAAGAGGAATTTTCGTTCTATGTGCCTGTTCATGTGTGTGTGGATGCACCTGTATGGGTGTGCACTTGTACATGTGTGTGGAGGCCAGAGGACCACTGTCATTCCTCAAGACGCTGTCTGCCTTGAGAGTTTCTCAGTGGTCTGGAACTTGTCGGTTAATCTAGGCTGATTGGCCAGTGAGGCTAGGGATCTGCCTGTCCCTTGTATCAGATTGTAAGTGATCCATCTTGCCAATTAGAAAAAGCTGGGGATTGAACTTGGGCCTTCGGGGGCTGGAGAGATGGCTCAGCGGTTAAGAGCACTAGCTGCTCTTCCAGAGGACCCAGGTTGAATTCCCAGGACCCAGGTTCAATTCCCAGCACCCACATGGCAGCTAACAACTGTCTGTAACTCCAGTTCCCTGGGATCTGACATCTTGGGCTGGGGATTTAGCTCAGTGGTAGAGCGCTTGCCTAGTTTCTCTTTGTAGCCCTGGCTGTCCTGGAACTCAGTCTGAACTTGGGCCTTCATACTTGTGCAATGAACACTTTAGCTACTAAGCCATCTTACCAGAGGAATTCATTATTATTATTATTATTATTATTATTATTATTATTATTATTCTGACGATGCTAAAAATCATAGCCCACAGCAAGCAAGGACATAAGGAGATGTCATCCAAATTATGAGCTCCCAGAAATTCTATGAAGACAGAGCCACAGAGTCCCCAGTGCTGTGGGATTGTCTGTATGTCAAACATGTTGCTTATTGGTCAATGAATAAAACACTGATTGGCCAGTGGTCAGGCAGGAAGAAGTATAGGCGGGACAAGGAGGAGAGAATTCTGGGAAGTGGAAGGCTGAGGAGACACTGCCAGCCGCCACCATGACAAGCAGCATGTAAAGATGCTGGTAAGCCACGAGTCATGTGGCAAGGTATAGATTTATAGAAATGGATTAATTTAAGATGTAAGAACTAGATAGCAAGAAGCCTGCCACGGCCATACAATTTGTAAGCAATATAAGTCTTTGTGTTTACTTGGTTGGGTCTGAGCGGCTGTGGGACTGGCGGGTGAGAGAGATTTGTCCTGACTGTGGGCCCGGCAGGAAAACTCTAGCTACACCCCAGGAAGTTGAAGGTGACTGAAAAGGCCTGTGTGCCTCCTAAGAGATCTTGTGTAAAATGCAGCTTGAACACACCAAAATGTATGACACCGGCCTCTGAAAACTGAGCGCTCTCTTTCCTCTTTGAATTTAAGATTGATGAGTGAGTGACATCTGTCACACGGGCATGGGGTCAGTGTGTTCAAGAGAGCTCTGAGCCTGAGCAGCAGAAAGGTCAGCCTGACTGTCACACTGGAAGAGCTCATAAGTGTAATCCTTCAGCCTGAAGAGCCATCTCCTGCGATCCAGTGACCCTGCAAACCTCCCACAGTCGCCTTCCACTTCCTAGCTTGAGGCGATTGCAGAATCCATACAGATGTGAAATGATTCCTTCCTATAAAACCTGGGAACAAAGAGGCGTGCATCCTGCCTTGGGGTACACCTTGCTGAGCTATCTAGAATCTGGCTTAGCTCCACAGCCTTGAGCCTTTGGCAAACAATATCATTTCTTTCAAAAGAAGATAATAGCAAGCAAAGCTTACTGTCCTTAATACTTTCCTTTTCACTCTTTTTATTTCTTTCTTTCTCTTTCTATGAATGTTTCAAGGTTTGGGAGACAGAAAAAAATCCAGGTTTGCAGGCCAGCGGCAACAACTTGGGACCAAACTTCTTGGGCAGAGCCCTTGCTGTCTAATTTAGCCCCTTTGAAAGCAGTGGCCACAGAAACTTGTAGGGAAATCTTAAAACTGTGGTTTAGATAAGACAAAGTTAAGATATGAAACTCATAAAAGAGGGAAATTGATTTAATTAAAAGTGTTAAAGTGCAAAAAACTTAATTCAACTAAACAAAATTGCTCCATATAAATACATCATGTGGAGAGATGGCTCAGCTGTTGAAGGTAAGGCTTACAACCAAAAATATCACATAACAGCTAGAAGACAAGCTACAAATCAGATAATAATATGTTATCTGTGATACTTGTGATAACAAAGGCTTAAGTTTCTTAATATATAAAGAACTCTTAGAGATCAATAACAAAAGGAACAAAGATCAATAATATCATTAAAAACTAGATGGACAACGGGTGGTGGTGGCGCACGCCTTTAATCCCAGCACTCGGGAGGCAGAGCCAGGCGGATCTCTGTGAGTTCGAGGCCAGCCTGGGCTACCAAGTGAGTTTCAGGAAAGGCGCAAAGCTACACAGAGAAACCCTGTCTTAAAAAACCAAAAAAAAAAAAAAAAAAAAAACCTAGATGGACTGCTTATGCAGGGACAATGAACATAGGCTCCTTGATCAGGTAAGAGATAAAGGTTAAAGCAATAGCAAAATATATTTTTCACATATGAAATGTTGGAAAATTTGGAAATACAGTCTTGCAAAAGGGCAAAGAAACAGACAACCAGAGAAAGGCAGAGTAGGGATGGTTAAGAGAAAGGAGAGCAGTAACTACACCTACCCTCCCAGAACCAGAGATGTGATGATCCCAAACAAATGTGCAGTCAATCACCAAGAATGCTTACAGCAGCTTTATTTGTATTAAAAAAAAAACTTAGAATTACTTCTTAGCAACACAAAATGATCAATTATGCAATATAAAGTTGTCCTCCAACCTCCAAATGGGATCCACCATGGTACACACACGCACACGCGCACACACACAAATCCTCTTGACCTACACATTGTGCCACACTTCCTGGACATGCTGTGCTTTCTCAAATTCTGATCTTCAGTGAGTGTTTCCAGTCTCCCCCTACCTTCCTCTGCCCCCCTCTCCTCTCCATGTGTGTGTCTCTATCTCTCTGTTTCTGTCTCTGTCTATACATCTGTGTTTCTGTGTCTCTGTCCTCTCTCTCTTCATGTTTCACTGTGTCCTAAACTGGCCTTGGACTCACTGTGTTGCTGAGGGCCATCTTGACCTCTCCATCCCTACCTTGCCATTGCAAGTGAGCACACATCTACTCTGCAGTGCTGTCTATGTAACCCAGGACTTGGAACAAGGTAGGTGAACACTCTGCCAACCAAGCCACATTTCCAGCTTACTTATTTCAATTCCACAAAAACATCAAAATCAGGACACTTTGCCATGACAGTCACCTACAAGCAGGGACATTTCCATCAATCTTGTCAAAAAAAAAGGGGGAGGGGGATTTTTAAAAGAAGCTTGGAACTAAACGAAATAGTCTGGATCATATATGAGTCAAAGAGGGAAAGAAATTATGGCTCCTTTTACTTTTTATTATTTATTTATTGTGTATGATTGTTTTGACCCACACAAATGAAATGATTTCTATATTCAAGCAATAACCATGTCTGACAGTTGTGCGTGCCTATGAGTACCTCTCAGGAACAGTTCCGTTCACAATGCACAGTGGTCCACCTGTGCACAAGAGCTCTCAAGATCTACCACGTGTGACATGAGTCTCTCCCCTCTGACCAGCACCTCCTGTCTCCTCCTACTTGTCCCCGGAGGCCACTATCTTTTCTCGTTTCTATGAACTTGACTTCTTTAGATTTTTCATATAAGTGAGATGGTGAAGCACTGCTCGTCTCTCTCTGGCTTATTTCACACGATAGTCTTCAGGTTCATGGGCAGTGCAAATGATAGCATCTTCTCTTCTAGAGATGGGGAGAGAGAGAAAGGCAGGGCAAGGGAGCGAGAGAAGTGGACCTTCTTCACTCATCCATGTCCATGAGCACAAGCTGTGGAGGACACTGTGGTGAACGTGGGGTGCAGCTATCTTTGTGAGGTACTGATTGGGAGTTTGGCATCCTGCAGAGAGGTGATGAGTCATATGGCTTTGGGGTGTTAGGGGGGTCCCTGCATAGTTTTTCGTATGGCTGTAGTAATATGCATCGTCTTCTGTAGAAAGTGAGGCTCCTCTTCCTCAACACTCTCATTAATACTTGTTACTGGGTGTCCTTTTGGTAATACACATCCTAACAGGAGTAGGATTCCTCTTATTTCAGGTACCATAATTCTAATAATGCAAACTAAGCTATATTTATGTTTTATTTTTGGAAGTAATGATGTGTTGTTGACTCACTAAAGTCAGCTAAGTTCTTCAATATTTTGATATACATTCTCTTGTATTATTGGTACAAGTTTGCTTTTGTTTTTAAATTTAAATATTAGAATGTGTATCCCTAACAAATAAAATTCAAATATAATCCCCCCCCCCGTGTGTGTGTGTGTGTGTGTGTGTGTGTGTGTGTGTGTGTGTACACGTGCATGCACACGTGTATGCAAGTGCCATGTAGGGGCCAGAGGCCAACATTAGGTGTCTTTCTCAGTCTCCTTCTGCCTTGTAGTATGGAAACAGGACCTCTTGCTGAACCTGGAACTTGCCAGGTATGCTGACCGGCTGCCCAGCAAGCTCCAGAAACCCTTCTGCCTTTGCTTCTTCAGCACTGGGATTGGAGGCACATGTCACTGTGCCTAGCTTTCGATGTGGATGCTGGAGACCTGAACTGGGTCCTCATGTTTTCATGGCAAGTACTTAGGAGCTGAGTTCCCTCCCCAGCTCAAGATGGTTCCAAACCTGATGATTTTAAGGCTTCCTTCATTATTATTAATATGTACATTGATCACAGTGTTCTAGACAAGACTGCCCACTCAGCTGCAGAACCTCTGCTTGAACCCTTGTAATGTTCAAGGATTGCATGTTAAATAAATCTGATCATAGCATTCCCGTAAGTACCAATGGGTCCCAGTATGGCTTCCAGCTAGAGAGAAAACATTAGAAGTCTTGAAGTAACGGGGTACATGAATTTTCATATTTCATGTTTATTGTGTATCCTAGGCTAGACTTGAACTTGTAATCTCCCAGCCTCAACCACCAGCTGAGACTAAAACTGTGTACCCTCGCTCGACCTTTTTTCTTTTAATTAGTTTTTAAATCTGAACTCTGGGTTCTTTTGCATATTCTCGTCTCTTATGAATGGATTCTGTTTCTTCCATTAAGTACAAAGCATTGCATTCTTGCTGTCAGAGGTTTTGGGTGAGCACGTGCCCAATCTTCATGTAAAATTCTGTTGGGGGTTCTACTAGGAAAGGATGGTTGCTTTGAAGAACGTGTTTCTTCTGTAAAAGAATAGTTTTGCTGTTCTTTTTGACAAATGAGAAAATAAAGAGTCCTGAACTAGTTGTGTTTGAAGGGTCAGTGGGATTTAATTAAAAATAATTTTAATCTGTATATATGTGCATATGTGTGTGTGTGGAAAGAGAGTATGTGTGCAGGTGCACGTGTGTCAGCACATGCGTGTGGAAGTCAGAAGACCCCTGAGTGTCCGTCATCTCCTTCCACCCTGTTGGAGAAGATTCCTGCTGTTTGCTGATGCATACACCAGGCTAAACGGCCTGGCATCTTCTGAGGAGTCTCTGGTCTCTCCTGTCTCTCCACCTCCCGTCTCACTCTGTGTGTGCAGGGATTACAGATGCGTTACCAAGTCTGACTTTGCATTGGCTCTGGGGATCTGAATTCTGGCCCTCAAGCTTGTGCATCAAGAGCTTCACCCACTCAGTATCTTCCCTAGCTGCGCCAACAGAATTTCAAGTGTGCAGAAGTGATACAAGATACTGAGAGTCTGCTCAGTGAGCCTTCTCCTTAACTAAATATACAAACAAACAAACAAAAATCCTCCAGCATCTCGACATTTCAGAGATTGAAAAAAACGGGCTCTTTAGTGTCCAAACTGGCTTTCTGCCTAAGACCATGTAAATATGATGGAGAGCATCACCTTCAGGTTTGCCTGGTAACATTGCAAGCCAAGAGTTTACCAGCCCCAGGTAAGACTGCTATGTTCAGCCAGAACACAGAGCCGTTCTGCTATAGCTCCTCAGTTAGCAGCCTCGGCAGTACATTCTAGGAGAAAAGGTTGGGAGTTGCGTCTTCCAAGATATATTTTGTATTAAGCAGAATTTCAACTCTTAGTAGTATCAGATGATTTACTGAGAAATTCAAACAAACAAAAAAAAGGGAAGAAAGTGAAAATGTAACAAAAACAACAGCGAAACGATTTCAACACATTGTTTCTACTTTACTTAAGGGTTTCTGTCTTTGACCCTGAGTAGAAGAGCCCTTCTAGAAAGCTTGGGGAGGGCCTATTCTAGGTCACACTGACCTTCTTCCTCATCTCCACGTTTCCCTTTCCTCACTCAAAAGTCCTTGTGTTTTCTACCATTCACTAACCTTTCCTTTCCAACTGCCCTGTACAAAACCTACCCCAAATAGAAAATGCTACCCACGACTAGGGAAAGAGGTCAGTGGAGAGATGCTTGTCAAATAAGTGTGAAGACCAGAGCCCAAGTCCCCAGAACCTGCATGAATGTATTGGGTATTCATGTTAACACTGGCTGTGTATAACCCCAGACCAGAGCTCAGATCCCCAGAATCTGCATGAATGTATTGGGTACTCATGTAAACAGTGGCTGCGTGTAACCCCAGGCCTGAGCTCAGATCCCCAGAACCTACATAAATGTAGGGGATACTCATATGAGCGGTGTCTGTCTGTAACCCCAGCATTGCATCTGCTAGTCAGAGCAGAGGCCTCCTGGGCACCTGGCTAACTAGACTGCTAGCCATAACTGGCAAGTTTCAGGTTCAGCAAGAGATCTAACTTCAATAAATAGTGTAGGAAAACATCACAGAAGACACGCAGCATATCAGCCTCAGACCTCCACATGTGTGCACATGTACACATACAAATATGTACACACATATATAAACACACAAGCTCAGGTAAAAATAAATAATAAAAAGAAGTTGCTACCTGCCAACTAGACACTTAATTATGGATTTTTAATATTTTTCTTCCCTGGAACACTTGTATTTAAGCTGTGAATGGTTCTTATAAAATGAAATGGATTAATAGAACTCCAGGCAGAATTTATTTTAGAGCTAGAATTGCTTCCTAAAGAGTCTTCCTTCATTAGAACCACTTGCACTTGGTTAAGCAGTTCTAAGAAATTTCGTACAAGATTCTGGATCCATGGTGAGTTATAAATTTATTTATTTGTCTATACCACTTTTTAAAGATTTATCTGTAGGACTGTTTGGCTTACATTCAGTATGCACACCATGTGTGTGCTGGGTGGTACCCTTGGAGGTCAAAAGAAGGCAGCAAATCTCCTGGAACTGGAGCTACAGATGGCTGTGAGCCACTGTCAGTGCTGGGAATTGAACCTGGGTCCTCTGCAAGAGCAACAAGTGCTCTTAACTGTCAGGCCACCTCTCCAGGCCCTCTTTAATCACTTGTTTTAGACAGGGTCTTGTGTGGCCCTGGCTTGCTATATAAACTCACTCCGTAGCTGAGAAAGACCTTGAACACCAAACCCCCCTAATTCTACAACCAGAGTGCTGGGATTTCAGGCATGTGCCCCCGCACTCAGTTATATGGTCCCATGGATGGTTTCCAGGGCCTAATGTATGCCAAACAATAATTCTACTGAGCTATAGCCTCAGTTCCAGATGAATTATTAATTGATTTTAAAAGAGAATTAGAGGAGAGAAACTCATATTTAATAATCTTACCCAGGAAATATTGCACAGAGGTAAGAGAGACAGGGGTAGGAGAGAGGAAGAAAGTCATACAGACCCATCCAGTATACACCCTTTCAAATGGGGACAGAAAGAAAGACGAGGTAGAAACTCAAGAAGCATGTGAGGTCACCATGTCTAATGTTCTGACTTCACTGCTACCTGGTACCACTGTTCACTGTCATAGAGCATTCATGGGCAAACCTGATTTCAGCACTCAGGTCTCATATTGGTTTTGAGCTTTTTCATTCATTCATTCATTCACTCACTCACTCACTCACTCACTCACTCACTCACTCACTCATTCACTTGCATATAAAGTACTCTGGAGGGTCTCCAGAATCCAGGGCTCTCCCATAACTCTGGGACAGAGCCATGAAAAGCCTGAGTGTGTTCCCAGGTGAAGAATCACTGTGGGTCACTTTGTCACAGCTGTAGATCAAGAGCTGTTCCCTGGTCACCACACAGAACCTGCCTGACCTGTGTGGCTGCTGATGAGCAACTTCCAATAACTGCAATCAGCAGAGTGCTCAGCAAGAGCTGGCAGCCACTGACAGTGCTTTTCTCACTGTGGATTTCAGGAGAATTCCAACACACTCGTTTCTCAATCTGGCAGTGTACGTACCTGCCTGGCTGGTAGCCTAGGAAAACTTGTATCCAAGTCTTTGAAAGGGTAGAGACACACACATTCTACCAACAAATAGAAAATAGTCATAACACACTGCTTTTTTCTCTTCTTTCTTGTTTTTGTCCTCTGTGTATGTCTTTGTGTGCCTGTGGATGTGGACAAAGGACAACCTCAGATGTCATTCTCAGCTGTCCACCTTGCTTTTAGAGACAGGGCCTCTCACTGGCCTGAAGCTCACTGCAACAGTGGCAGGCCAGCGAACTGCTGGGGTCTGCTGGTCTTCTCCCCAGCACTGGTGTTATAAGCACATCCAGTTACATCCGGTTTGTAACGTGGTAACCAGGATCGAACTTACGCCTTCATGTTTGCAAGGCCAGCCAGACTAAGCTACTCAGAAAGTTCCAGGTACAATGAGATCTTGTCTCGGAAAGAAAGTAAATGGTACTTGAGGAATGATACCTAAGGCTGCTCTAAGAACAGAGAGAGAGAGACAGAGAGAGACAGACAGACAGACAGGCACACAGAGAAACACACAGACACATACACACACATTCACACACACACACACATACACACTGATTCATTCCTGCATAC
The DNA here is from genome assembly GCA_902168325.1 of Peromyscus nudipes. Taxonomy (NCBI): domain Eukaryota; kingdom Metazoa; phylum Chordata; class Mammalia; order Rodentia; family Cricetidae; genus Peromyscus; species Peromyscus nudipes. Next base: position 43,111 of record CABHPH010147601.1, read on the forward strand.
ACACTCATTATTAATACTTTTCAAAATGTTATTTTAAATGTGAAATTTGTATTCTTTTTATAGGCTCTGGGACTAGACCTTTCAAAAGGTAACAATAATTTAAACTTTCATTAATATTTTCTGATAACCATACTGCTTAGCTGATGATATGCAAACAAGCTATCTCCTTGCTGATTTAGATTGTTCGATACGTCACTGTCTGAATGAACTTGGGAGTGGGTGGCTGTTACTCTGAGTCTTCTTCCCAGTAGATAACTCATGGCTTGAAAGCACACTACAGTAGGATATCGTCCATCACTTGCTAGACCACACCAAGTTCAGCATGAAAACAGCTTTGGGTTCTGATTTAACCAGTTTTTACAAAGCTCATATTTGGTACCTCACAGCATTATGCTATTTTCCATAACTTTTTCCTATTTGGATCTCAAATCAATGAGATGAAGTAGATTCTGCAGATGAGCAAACCAAGTTCTGATAGGGTTGCTCAGCTAAGGGCTGTGGACCTTGGGGCAGTCTGGTGAAAGCCCTTCTCTGCCACAAGGGTTTGAGTTTCTGCCTAACACACTGTGTAAGGTGCCAGGCTTAACCTGGGACCTCCCAGGAACACACAAGAGCTAAAGATGCTTCTAGAATAGAATGTCGAGTGTTGACCCTTGGATGGTGGGAAATGTACCATGGAACTTATCCTTATCAAATGTCTGTGTTTACGCTTACCCTACAACCACCTGACGTCCCCAAATGTGAGGTCATCAGTTACTATGAAAACCTCTGCTAGTGTCCAGATAGCCATCAAAAATTGCTGGTTAATAACAACTCAGAACCGATACGTTCAGCAGTGAGCTCTTAGCAAAAAAGTCTGACTTAAAAGGGGAATGCACTGTGTTTTGTAGCTAAACAAAGCCCGCATCTTCTAAGTAACAGAGCTTACTCATATTTGAAGTCCTCTGACAGGTGGTGGAGCTTGGAGTACTGAAGCAGAAAGTCTTCCTTAATTCTTCCAGAAGAAATGGCACAGAATTGTCAAGTAGCAAGACTTCATGTTTAAAGATTGGAGTGATCTATATGCTCATTTCTCAAGACGTCTGAGATGGGGGCAGGGTTAAATCTGCAGCTTTGTTAAGTGCCTTGGTGTTTAGAAGACATGCACAATATCCAGAGATCACCATGTTCTAGAACTGACAGGACTAGTTCCTTTCCAGTAGTCTGAGATACATTTGCAGTTACACGTGGCTTTGCTCATTGTTAGGGGTCTGGTGACCCGTGCTTGCGGGCCACTCTTTGTATTTGTCTTTGTGTCTTTATGAGTCATTATCATCATTGTCACTGAGGCTTTCTGGGGTGAAACTTCGGATCTGTTTCTCTGACATCCCAGACGATCCTATCAAGTGACTCTACTTTTAATTACATGATCTGACTTTGGTAAGTTGGTGATATATAGAAATGTCAACCCCAAATCACTATATAATCTTTGTTCTGTTATTCATCTAGCTCAGCCAATATGAGAACTCTAACTGGGAAAACTGTACACAAAATTTACAAATGAGCTCTAGATTGACCCCTACTCTCTACCCCAACACACACCACTGCTGCTCCTGGGTCCCACCCTTGACTATTCTAAATCAACATGTTGCTGTCCTCTGACTTTCCTTTCCTTCTCTAAGATCCTGTTTTCATCCCTCCTGTGCCCACAGAACACATAACTAGTTAAATACCAAAGACTTTTTCTGAAAATCCTAGAAGTTGTCTACAGCATCCACGATACACACAGGGAGGTAATAATCACCACAATAACTTGGGGGATGCTTTTCCTTTTAGCATCTCTCTCCCCAGGTTAGAGTCTTTCAGAAGATATTTGGATTTCATATTCCAAACTTTTTTTAAAAAGATTTATTTATTATGTATACAGTGTTCTGCCTGCACACCAGGAGAGGGCACCAGATCTCATTATAGATGGTTTGAGCCACCATGTGGTTGCTGGGAATTGAACTCAGGACCTCTGGAAGAGCAACCAGTGCTCTTAACCTCTGAGCTATCTCTGCAGCCCTCATATTCCAAACTTTTAGAAAGCAAAATGAAGGCCCCCAGGGACTGGCATGCTATGAAAGTCCTCCAATGAGGGGTCGAGAGTTATGCTGGCTCCCCTGGCAGGATCTGAAGAGAGTCAGCAAGCACAGGTTTAATGATGTGTGAATTTTGCGACTGACCTGGGAATCCTGGACTTCCATGCTGACTGGACTTAGGGTCCTACAATGCTCTTGATTGCAAAGATGAGGGTCAGCATCTGGAGAACATCTCTTCATTTTGTTAACAAACATACCATTAACCAAGTATCATGAGCTGTCCACCATTTCAGATATTAATCCACTTAGTCATCAGCAAAGCCCTATGACATGGGTATTATTGATGCCCTCATTCTACCAATGGTGAAACCAGGGTGCAGAGTGCTGAGGCAACAGCTGAGAGAGGGTGGAGCTAGGGCTTAAATCCGTAATTTCACACTTGGATGAAGTTTCTAATCACCACACTTGTTTTAGTTACTTTTCTATTGCTGTGGTAAAACACCATGACCAAGGTAACCTACAAAAGAAAGTGTTTAATTGGGCTTACAGTTTCACAGGGTGAGAGTCCATGATGTTGAAGTGGGGACATGGCCTCAGGACCAGCTGAGATCTCACGTCTCACAAGCAGGGGGCAGAGAGAGCACTCTGGGAATAATGGCAGGTTATGAAGCTTCAAAACCTACATCCAGGGACACACTTCCTAATCCCTCCCAAACAGTATATCCACCTGGGCACCAAGTATTCAAACAATTGAGTTTATAGCTGCCGTTCTCATTTAAATCACCACAACACCCTTCTCTCTCTTCTCATCATCAAAACAAGTCTTTACCTGTTTGTAGCCGGTCTGCAAAAGTGACTCCTCATACTACAACAACACAATAATAATGATGATGACATTGTAATGATCAAGTTAAACAATTCATGTTGTGTAGATATTTTTATGTCAACTTGACACAAGCTAGAGTTTTCTGAAAGGAGGGAACCTTAATTGAGAAGATGCCTCCATAAGATGCAGCTCTAGGGCATTTTCTTAATTAGTATTGATGTGGGAGGGTCCAGCCCATTGTGGGTGGTACCATTCCTGGGCTTGTGGTCCTGGGTTCTATAAGAAAGCAGGCTGTGCAAGCCATGAGGAGCAAAACAATACACAGCAGCTCCCACCCCCACCCCGCCCTATGGCCTCTGCATCAGCTCCTGCCTCCGGGTTCCTTCCCTGCTTTAGTTCCTATCCAACTTCCTTCGATAATGAACAGTGATGTGGAAGTATAAGCCAAATAAACCCTTTCTGCCCAAGTTGCTTTTGGTCATGGTATTTCATCATAGCAACAGTTACCCCAACTAAGACACATGCAAAAGGATGTCCAACTGAGAACATACCTATCTAAGGTCCTGCCTTTTGTCTACCTCTCCCTACAAGGGAGACTACAATACCATGAGCCCAGGGGAAAATAAAGGAGGCATTGTCTTCATATGCAGACGCTGTTATTACACCGTGTTCTTGATAACCAACTAAAAGAACTAATACAGAGACTGAACAAAGGAACAGGAACAAAAGGCATCAGTTGTGTGTTTTGGGTGTACACTCAGTTTACATGCTAAAACCCACAGATCACTACACTTTGTCACAGACAGATGTCTTTCCTCCCACTCTCTCATCAGCCTCTGGTCATAGAGATACTGATATTTCTTTTTATCCAACCTGATGTTTATCAAAGTTTTTCTCTCCTTAAAACTTCATCCATGTCTTTCTTGAAGGCTCCAATGTTTTGGGAGCTCAGCGGGTCCCATGACATAGAAGAACACTTGTCCTGAATGCATTCCAGGTATTCCTTTCACTCCTAGGATGGGAGTCCTCCCAACAGTTCCTTCTGGAGATGTGCCGTTCATTGGTTGAGATTCATTTGTAAGTGGTCTCCTGAGCTCAGGGCATCTTAATGATGCCCTGTGTCTGCCGAAGAAACAGAAGGAGGATGATAGAGGAGGCAGGAAGAGGAAATGAGATGTTTAATAATGGGAGGAATCTGATGGTATGCAAGTCTGGGGAGACAGGGTAGGGCAAGGAAAAGGGGGGTCATGCTGAGACACATGAAAGGCAGCAGCTTTATTTTTATTTTCCATATGCAATATTGCGTTAGTGCTCTTTCAGTTGTGATAGAAGAAGAGAGGAAGACAGAAAAAGAGACAGAAGACGAAGAAGAGAGTGTACATAAAGAAGGGAGGTGAGAAGGAGGGAAGGGAATTGTAATTGCTTGACATGGGAGAAGCAGGGTGACCATGGCTCACAGAGCAAGAATCCCACACAGAACCTTGGCTTGAGGCACAAAGCCTGCCTAAAATTTGGATGCAGTTGGAAACCTTTTCTCCAAGCCTGAAGAGCAAAGGTAAGAAGAGGTAAAGGATGGACAACAAGAAGTAGAGCTAACCAAACAGGGCAATGCTGCTGTTCTAGAGGGAAGTTAGCTGGACTCTGACAGGACACAGACCTGGACTGCTGATGGACAACAGAGACCTGGGGGGTTGGAGATGTCTAGGAGGGATGCTAAGGTACAGTCTTAGGTGTTTGGGAAAAAGCCGGGCCTGCCACTGAGACAGAAGTACAAGTATGGTGGGAAATGATGGAGAAACTTGAGTTTGAATTACCTTGAGACACCCAGTCACAGATGTCTGGTCTGCTGTCGGGTTTACACAGCCTTTGCTGAAGTTCTCCTCTGTGCTAGAGACGCAGATATGGAATTCACCAGAGCATGTGGACCACTGGGGAACGAAAGCATCACAGGAATCAAGGAAACAACAAAGAGGGTTTGGGGGGTTATTCAGCAAAGAAGTAAAATGAAGAGACAGTTACCATGAAAACAAGGTCGGGGAAAGCAACACCAGCTCCTAGGCAGAATCACGTAGATCTGTAAAAGGCCACGACCACACCAAGATAAGGGTAGACTCTGAGGTTCCCAGCAATTGGTTTGCAAAAGCAGACTCACAAAAACGTGAATGCATACACTTGTCACCTGTCAATGAAAGATACTAGCCATGCACATCTGAGGAGAAAAAGTTGCTAACAAAACACATTATCATCCCTGAGAACCAATATAAATTTGTGATTTTGTAATTCACTTGAATTAAGTCTAACATTGTAACAATTTGAGCTGAACTTATCCAGAGAAAAGGAAGATGGGTTATATACCAAGTTGTGATACCAGTATGTGGTGATATATTGCTTGTAATCTAAGAAATAAAAGCGTGCCTGAAGATCAGAGGACAGAGCTAGCCGCAGAGTTAGCCACAGAGGTCAGGCAGTGGTGGCACATGCCTTTAATCCTAGCACTCAGGAGGTAGAGGCAGAGGCAGAGATCTGTCTGGATCTCTATGAGTTCAAGGCCATGCTGGGCTACACAAGATTAATCCAGTCTAAAAGAGAAACAGCCAGGCAGTGGTGGCACACACCTTTAACTCCAGCACTTGGGATCACATACCTTTAATCCCAGCACTAGGAAGGTTGAGACAGGAAGTGATATGGCTGGGCAGAGAAAGGAATATAAGGCAGGAAGAGACAGGAACTCCGGTCTTTACAGGCTCTTGCAGGTTGAGTTGGTGAGTTTAGAGGTGGCTTGCTCTGCTTCTCTGATCTTCAGGCAAGCTTTTATTTCTTAGATTACAAGCAATATATCACCACACCAGTATCAGAAGAATTTGGTTTCTGGTTTTTTGTATTCGTCTCATCCTACTGCACTCAGTAGCTCTGGTCTTTGGTATCTCTTTTTAAGCCTCAGTAACAGCTGCAACTCCATCCCATGTGGGAGCCTCCTTGCTTGCTGATAACACGACTTCACCTTTTCCTACCCAGTGGTTTGACATAGAAGGATCTTTTCTCAATGGCAGGACTGGGTTCATGACCCTGTGTAGACGAATTTCTAAACAGTCTTATTACATAAGAAACACAGAGCCAAATCGGAGGTAATAGCCGAAGAGATCAGAGTAATAGCCATGACTAGCCTTAGCTTATCACCAGCAGTAGCTTCCACAGAGAGAGTATCTTCCTGCCTGACCTGTGCTTTTATTGCCTTCCTGTTCTGCCTTCTCATTGGCTCTAAGAGCAGCCACATGACTTCCTCATCACTGCCTGTCTATACAGACCTCCAGGTCTCTATGGTTGGTATTGGGATTAAAGGTCCATGTCACCATGCTTGGCTGTGTCCTTGACCACACAGAGACTCTCTGTGCCACGTGATCGGATTAAAGGCGTGTGCTACCACCACCTGACTTCTGTTTATGGCTATTTGACCTCTGATCTCCAGGCAACTTTATTTATTAACATATAAATAAAATATCACATTTCAGCACAAATAAAATACTACCACAACCCTGGTTCCATGCTGCCGATAGCGCCTCTGCAGCTTCTTCCCTGGTCACTCTTCCTTTGAACCTGGTGGCGTGGCCTCTACCTGAAAGATGTCCCTTCCCCAAGCTAGTCCATCTCTTAGCACCAGGACTCCGGGTGTTCTATCCCCATCTCCCTTGTAATGCAATATGACTTTGGAGGCTGACTGCAGCCTTTCCCGGCTCTCCGGGAAGGAGGAAAAAGTGGGCCAGTGACTTTGGCAGCAGAGCCCACAATCCCCAGGACATCCTAAGTGCTGGTTTAAATTACAGGGCTTGTTCTGTGAACATCTGAGCAGACTGTAATTCCCCCTTCCTCATCTTCAACCATGGACCAGATGTTTCTGATCATGAACTCACGGATCTCCAGATGTTCCCAGTAGAGACATCTCCCTGGTGTGTCCCACCTTTTGGCATTGTGCAGAACATTGTCATCTACAAGTTTCATGTGAGAACTGCATGATGAAGTTATAAAGAGACAAACCTCACCATGTTTTAAGTAGGTTATTATTTTTTCTGTGGGACCGCTGCAGGTTGGGCACACCTGAATCTCGAGACTGAATTAAAACTTCCATGTGTAAATGGGTGGGATGGGAGAAGTCACTCTTCTCAGTTTCTGCTTCTCAGCTCTGGCTTGTGAAGTCCTTCAACTCTGGCCACCACACCTTATCACCACCAACCCCAACGACAGAGCATCAACAGTTCAATTAAAAAGCAACTGTGATTCAGTTCTTACACTACCTGCTCCCGCCTCCTCCTCGACTCAATGCCTGGTATTGGCAGGCTCCATCAATGGCCAGTTGTCTCTGTGGGGGGTGTGAGACCGGGGCCCAGCAATTATGCTTTCCACAGGTCCTGTTTCCCACAGGGCAGGTCTAGGGTTTCTGGAGGCTTCATGACAAGCCGGACTTTGTTCCCTTAACAATCTTCTCTCAATGTTGTCTCATTTAGGCAGATTGCTGGGGCAGCCACCCTGACAGTCTTTCTCCCCGCTGCTCTGACGCTGCCTAGCCAGCTCTCTTGTTGAGTGGGCTGATTATTCCAGAGGAAGTCAATAGAGCACTGTGGCAGCCACAGCTGTCTTGTGGCCCATATTAAGAACTTGTCTTCAGCACTCATAACCCATCTTTCATATCATCATTTCATCCCAATAACAAATTTATTGACCTTTGGTCATAACCTAAGACCTACTGACATTTAGTATAAACTAAGATTTAAAAACAAAAACAAAAACAAAAAAACTCCTCCAGGTCTAGGCACAGAGAAACAACAGTGGCTATAAACACCAGACACAGAGACCCTACATGTTAGGTCTCTTGTGAGAATTTTTGGAGGCTAAAGTTTCTTGAGAAAATTTTACTAAAAAGTGATAAAATGTTCTGGACCTTGAAAAAAAATGGTCAGTAAAAACTTTGATATAGAAGAGGAATGGAGACTTTGGGTGCAATTCTGTTCAGTCCTTGGGGGACATGCTGTGTCTGTGGTGACTGCTGCCTCCATGTGAGGAATACTTCCCCTCAAAAGCAGAAAAGAATACAAATATCTTATCAGTAAAACTATTTGGGAAGCGATACAAAGAAGTCCGAGGCACAGTGTCCTTGTCCTGCACGCAAGGTCTGGAGCTGTTCCTTTGCCCTGGGCCTTTGTTTACATGTTTCTGTGGTTCCCAGGGAGGCTTTACAGCAAAGCGTCCAAACACTTGGCTGCTTGTTTCAGACCTGGGCTCCACCCAGGCGTCTTAAGCCTTGGGATGCAGAGACGAAGCCTTGTCCTGTCTGTGCGCACCAGCAAAGTGGTGCTGTGGGGTTGGTCAGATACTGTGTCAAGTGGTTAGTAAGTACTCACTAAACACTGGAAGCATCATCTTCCTGTGTGTGTGTGTGTGCGTGTGTAGGCTAGAAGTTGTCATGGGTATCTTCAATTATTCTCATGTCATTTTTAAATTTAAAATATTTTTATTACATTAATTATAATTAATTAATTTGGAGGTGTGGGAGGCATGTAGAGGTCAGAGAGCCCTAGTTGGTGCTCTCCTGTCATGGTGGCCCCAGGAATCAAACTCAGACCTTCAGGCTTGGTGGCAAGTGCCTTTCCCACTAAGCTATTTTACCAGCCTCCACTCTTTTGAGACAAGGTCATTCATTAATCCTGCAACTTGCCAATTAGGATAGTCTGGCTAACCATCAATTTCCAGGTAGCCTACTGGCCCAGTCTTCCCAGCACTGGGATTACAGGTGCTTTTGAACTCAGGGCCTCATGTTTGAATGGCAAGCAATTTACCTAACTGACCAATCTCCCCAGCCACAGCTTATCATTCCTACTTACAAAAGTTCTGAAAAACTGCAATAACATATATATATGCCCTAAAGCAACCCCTCCATTCATGTATATAAAGGAGATACAGGAACTTGTTCTCCCTAGAGGAGCTGATGTAAAGTATGAAAGATCTAAACCAGAGGGAAAGGAGGGAAACTGATACATGTGTGCTCTGTAGACATGAGTGGAAACTCCTGGGCTCATGACAGCCTCATTAGTAGCTACCTTCTGTCTAGAGACCAAACCTCCTTCCTTTCCAAGAGTTAGTGTGGACCTAGTGTGGACCTAGTGACTGCCTCCCTGGTTCTTCCAGAGGGACCTCGCTGATGTGACTCCTGAAAGATACTGATTGTACTAGTTAGTATCTTTGTTGCTGTGATAAAACGCTGACCACTTAGTGTGGTCAGCTTAGGGGAGGAAAGGGTGTATTTGACTTGGGATGCCGCGGCAAGAACTAAGTGGCAAAACTTGGAGCAGAAACTGCCGAGGAAGACCACTTACTGGCTTGCTTCCTCTTGCTTGCTCGGCTACCTTTCTTACGCAGCCCAGGCCCCCTTGGCCAGGGAAAGCACTTCCATAGTGGGCTGGGCCCTCCCGTGTCAATTAGAAATCAAGCAAATGCCCCCAGACATGCTCGCAGGCCAATCTAGTGGAGGCTGTTCCTGAACTGAGGTGCCCTTTTCCCAGTGTGTCAAGTTGACAACAGAGTCTAGCTATGACACTGACACTCTTCTCCAAATGTGTCTCTGAGTATCTGTGGTATCCCTGTGGAATTCGTATCTTATTTCACAGTTACACAAAGTGACATGGGAGGTGAAATGCAGCTGCCACAGCCACCAGAAGTCATGAGTATACAGGTTTTGATTGTGAAAAACACACTTTCAACAGTATAAGTACTCAGATTCCCTCCACTGATCGTTCCAGGGACAAATCAAGGAAACACACCAAGAGCATGGGCAAAGGGGCCATTGAACTTTTGTATCTGTACACCTGAGTGCTATTTAAGGAATTAAGTGCCTGTTACGTGCCCAGACACAGTGCACCAACATTCAAACACAGCAGTGGCTGATAGGAAACCTCTATGCTTCCTGTGGTTTTTCCTTCCTTTATTTCTTTCTTTTCCTTTTTTTTTTTGTTTTTTGGATGGTGTCATGTAGCTCAGGCTTGCCTCACACCCACAGTACAGTTTAAGTTGACCTTAAACTTGGGCTCCTTCTGTCTTCACCTCCCAAGTGTACCGCCATGCCTGGCTCCTTACTGTGAGTGTGAGAGCCCTTCTCTTC
>CABHPH010147601.1:53543-74705 GCA_902168325.1 Peromyscus nudipes
GGTGCCTCCACTGTACTGGTTCTGTATCAGTCACTCCCATAGCAAGAGGTGGCAGTGGGATGAATGTGCACAACCACCAGCTAACCAGAAACAGATAGAAACTTGGTAATTCCTCCAGAAGAGTCCGTGGTGCTGGACTCATTCACCTGAGCAATGATATCATTATGGTTTTATAAATGGAGACATATTTGTCCCAAAGTACATCTTCATGTATGAATTCAAACACACCTCAGAAGCAGTGTTTCTGGAAACTCTGAGGATTTAAAATCCACTTGTACATATTAACTATTTAAAATCTAGGTGCTTTAAAAACTTAGCTCACATTACAGTAAATCACAGAATCAGCAGCAGAGAAGAGGCTTGTTTCGTGTCTGGGGAGGAAGATGGCCACATTATAGTTGGTCAGAGTAAGTGCTTGTCAGCTGTACAGTATACAAATTATTTACTTTATTCCTACTACAGGAAGCCTGGCCCAAGTTCAGCGCAGGCATTTGGGAGACCAATTTGAAAAGGCAGTTGACAGGCTGGCGCTAGAATATAGTTTATTTGGTACAGTTCTGGCCTAGCACGCATGAGGCCTTGGGTTTGATGTTTAGCATTTCAGAAACCTGAGAATAGTAGCACATGCCTGTATCCTAGCACGCAGGAGATGAAGGTGGGAGAATCAGAATTTCGCTATCATCCCTGATTATATATAAAAAGCTTGTTGAGACCAGCCTGGGCTACATGAAACCCTGTTGACAAAAAAATAAAAATAAGAAAAGAATGCTAGTACCTGGTAAACGACAGCCTTGGTTTTCCCTTCATAATAACAACATACAACACTACTGATGGTAATAGAGAAGATGGGAGTCGGCAGAGCAGGTGGTGGAGAACAGCATGGAGTGAGGAGAAGTCATCACTCCACTTTGGGGGCCCCCGGGGCGGAACAGCAGCAAAGGCAAAACTCAGCCAAACTGATGAAGTGGCCATTAGAGTTGGCTCTTCTGCCAACACCTGCTACGGCTCCAGAAGAGAGTGTGATTTGTAGAACCCATGGAGGGGGTGGAGACAGAGAGAGAGAGAGAGAGAGAGAGAGAGAGAGAGAGAGAGAGAGAGAACACGAGATTCAAAGGGTCTGACAGCTTTTTTGTTTGAAAGTCTGTTTGCAGACAGTCAGAGGGTTAAATTGCTTCTCCAATACAGAAGAATGCCAGGACTCAGTGAGATGGGGTAGCAGGGGCTTGAAGTCCCACTGGAAACAAAGTAACGAAAAGTCTAAACTATGGGGCATCTTTCCTCTTGTCTAAGAGTGTGCATGTTAGCTGCAGCGGCTGGCGCTGAGGGGAGACAGGCTGGACAGCTCGTTCTCTCACGGAAGGCAGTGAGTGAAGGATCATGTTATGGATCGTACACTTCCGTTCGTATACTCAAACCCCAACTGAAAGTCATTTCCTCTGTGCTGCCAATTGCTGCTGTTTCTTACAAAACAGAGTCCTTACACATAAAACTTCCAGAAGTTACTGGACGGGGTGAAATAGTGCCCACCAGAATGCAAAAGGTAAGTGAAAAATAAAGGTATGACATTTTAACCTCTTAAATGGTGACATTTGAATTCTAGATTAGTTTTCTTTCATGCATACTGAAAGCATTAAAACGTGTGTGTGTGTGTGTGTGTGTGTGTGTGTGTGTGTAGGAGAAAAATGGGGCAGGGGAGAACTGGCTGTGACTTTTATAAAGAGATCTGGTTATAAAATGAACCCTGAGTTTGTAAGATAGTGTTGATTGTCCAAGCTTTGAAGTACTGTTTGTTAGATTAATGTCACCTAATCAAGATACTCTGAGGAAGAACATGGACGCTATTTTTTTTCTCTTCAAGTATAACATAGGAATTGCACACAAGCAGACTCATGCTGTTCCCAACGCTGGATTAATACTCCCCAAATCCAAGGTGCTGACACACAGCATCGTGCACATGGATTTTGTCAGGTGTGTATTTCATCCCTGTCTTTCTCTGTGTGCCTACCTATGTGCCTCTGTGTCTCAGTGTTCTTCAAGTTCTTCCTACAGTGGATGCTGCTGTGAGCGCGGGAGACAAGGACCGATGAAGCCCGTGTGCTCACTGAGAGGAGCCATTGGCTGCAGAGACGCCTGTGGAGGAGCACACTTGCAAGCTGAGCTCAGAGGGAATGCTGGGAATTATTTTGAAAATACTTTCCTTGTTAGCCTAGGAGAATATCGTGTTGATTTTTCATAAGATTATCAGCCTGTATTGTGTGTGAATGCATGAATGCGCATGTTTCTGCGGGAAGATGCGTGTACGTGTGTGGATGTCAGAAGACTGACTCCCTTGGTGGTGTTTTTTCTCATGTACCACCAGATTTTTCTGAGACAGGGTCTCTTGTAGACCTAGAACTCATCAACTAGGCTGGGCTGGCAAGGATCCACTTGCTGCTGCCTCCCCAGCACAGGGATCATAAGCGTATGCCACCATGCCGGCCTGCTGTTTGTTTGTTTGTTTTTAAGTGGGTTCTGGAAAACAAACTCAGGTTCTTGTGCTTGCAAATCAAGCCTGTTGCTAACTGGGCATCTCCTCAGTGCAATCCCCCACAGCTCTTCCCTCCTCCACCCCCACACAACTTCCCAACAGTAACACCTCGTGGAGTTAGAGTAGCACAGGAGACCCACCAAGGGGAAGCTATTACCTAATCACACACACACACACACACAAATGGGATCTGCCTGTCTCTTCCCTTAAGAGTTAAACTAGGTGGGCAGGTCAATTGCCCAGTCAAGGGTTTAGTTCCCCTTAAGCTGGACAAAAGAGATAGGAGGAAAAATTAGTCTTTTAATGAGTTATTGTGCTATTCCTTTCCAGAATTCTCATCTTCCTAGCACAGTCCCTACAAGCCACCATGATGTTGGTCTGCCTCCCTTGATAACAGTCTTAGTTAGGGTTTCTATTGCTGTGAAGAGACACCATGACCGCAGCAACTCTTAAGAAAACATTTAATTGGGGTGGCTCACTTACAGTTCAGAGGTTCAGTCCATTATCATCATGGCGGGGCATGGAGACATGCAGGCAGACACAGTGCTGGAGCAGAAATTGAGAGTTAATATATCTTGATTTGCAGGCAACAGGAAAGTGGTCTGTCGCACTGGGAGAAGCTTGAGCATAGGAGACCTCAAAGCCCACCCCCACAGCGACACGCTTCCTCCAACAAGGCCACACCTCCTAATAGTGCCACTCCCTTTGAGGGCCATTTTCTTTCAATCTACCACAATAACAACTTCTTCTTCTTCTTCTTCTTCTTCTTCTTCTTCTTCTTCTTCTTCTTCTTCTTCTTCTTCTTCTTCTTCTTCTTGTTCTTCTTCTCCTTCTTTTCTGTCTCTTTCTCTTTGTTGCTGACCAGAGCCTAAATACGCTTTCTCTGATACTTTGGGCTTTAACACTCTTTCGCTAAAGCTCTCATCCACACCATGCATCTCCTTGTCTACCACATGTATGGCTGGCTGCCATGAAGGCTTACCTCCAAAGGTGTAACTTTTTCCCTTTCTCTGTTCTCCTCCGAGCAGCGGCCTGCCTTGAGGTTTTTCTTTCTGGACTTCCATTTGAGTCTATTCTTAAATTATTTTATTTGGTTTCCCTGGTTTCCCATGCTGACTCTGCTAGGACTGTCTCAAATTTCCAGCCACAGCTCTAATGTCACACAGGTGTTACAATGATGGATCTATGCTAATACATTCTTATGGACCAGCCTCCATGGCTTACATTAGAGATGGCCCCTCCCGTGTGTGTGTGTGTGTGTGTGTGTGTGTGTGTGTGTGTGTGTGTGTGGTGTGCACACCCATTTTGAGTTTTTGACAAATACACACTATCCTGTATCCAACATTACAATATCCTACAGAACAGCTTTGATGCCCTAAGATATGTCTGGCTTCCCACAGACGCACCTCTTCTCTGAGCTGCTGGACCTGTTCCTGCCTCCATAGTTTTGCCTTTTCCCAAAATACTATACAGTTGGAATACACAGCACGTGGGCCTTTAAGCCAGGCTTCCCTCACTAAATAATGTGCATCCCACGATCCTCTCTGTCTCTCCATGCTTTGATAGCCATGTTCAATATTTTTTTTTTTACACATCAGATAAGTCTATCATCCAGAACACTGGAGATGCCCCCAATGGACATTTGAAGAATTCTTTCCATCTTGTTTTCATAGATGGTGAGAGTGATGTCCGTGTGCACAGTACTTACACACGTCAGAGGTCTCTCACTCAGTAGTTAATCAAGAATCCTGCATCACTAACCATCAGATTGAAAAGTTACTCATGGTGGTGAGTCCCCATAGATCATTTACCAAGTGAAGTCTCCATCTAAGGGTAGGGAGGCTGTGGCAGATTTTATGCTGTGGATGGTGCCATTATACCTATGACATCCTTCCTGCTAAACATTCTCTCCATAGCCTCAGGAAAAGAACATACTTGTGTCCCAAGGCATGTGACATTTCCAGGCTTTTTCTAGAAATGATTAAACTAGCATCTGAAAAGTCTGCAAACTCTATGCTCCCAGAAGACCTGAGAAGACCCATCTTCAAGCACTTCATTAAAACCTATTGACCTCCTTTTGTGGAGTGTTGAGAAACTAGGGGAAGGGAGATGGCACCTGGGAATAGTGTGACCAGGGGCATGAGAATGGGTAGACGTGGTCACGGTCAGATCTCTGAGTACTTCCCTGGCGGAAATTTAAAAAGCATGGGAAGGGGCCGAAAGTAGATCCCTAAAGGTTTACAAAATAGAACCCAAAATACTGTTGAGGGGTGGGGACCAGACTGTCGTCCCACCCTTGATGGCATGAGTGGAGTCTGAGAATGAGTCACGGGGGAGCTCTCGTGCTGAGTAGGCAGAATCTGGTTGCTGGCCACCGAGCACCAAGCAAGCTGTTCTGGGTTTGTGTTCACTTATATGAGAAGACAGAAAGGTTGCCAATGAAAATTGCTTCTATTTACAGAGTCAATAAGACTGACTCCACCTGGGGGACAGATTAGTAGGTAGAGGGATTGCCTGCACAGGCCCTGTGTCCTGTCTCCACCACCCATACTCCAGGCATGGTAATATTTCTCTAATCACAACACACAGGAAGCAGGAGGCTCATGGAGCCTAGGCTCCGTGAAACCCTGCCTCACAACTAATAGACATAAAGCAAAGAAAATGAAACCAGCTATTAAAAAAGAATAAAAAGAATGCAACTGCATGATATTAAGACTCTGGCTGGAAGGCTGGGTGTAGTGGCATGTACCTTTAATTCCAGCACTCAGGAGGCAGAGGCAGGTGGATCTCTATGAGTCTGGTGTACAAAGTTAGTTCCAGGACAGCCAAAGCTACATAGTAGGACCCTGCCTCAAAACAAAACAAGATCCTAGCCAAATCCTGGGGTGTTTGGTGAGAGTAGTTACCATGAGTTTCTCCTTGCAAACCTTAGAACCGTCCACCAGATTTGTAGACAGATTAGAGAAGCCATGTCAGGGTAGAAGGACAAAAGAGGCAGGTTCGGAACCCCATGTTCAGATGTCAGCCGCAGTTACCGTCAATGGTGCCTTGAACCCAGAAAGCACATTCCCACAGCCGTGCTGAGTGGGGATTCCACCATCCATCCCCAACTGTGAGAATTTCTAAGCTATTTTTAAAACTCAACTTTGGTTTCTGTTAGGTGGTTTTACTAAAAGGAAAAATAATTCATACTGTGAGCACTTTGTCTATGCAACACTTTTCTGAATTTACAGATATCTGTTTGCTCACTATAATTTACTGGTCCTTTGACAAGGGTGTTTTTGTATTCTGTCACTAACATGGCTCCATGTGACTCCTTCTCTGCCGTTGTCTGTCTTCTGTTATATAAGATCTTGCTGCTGTCTCTACCATGATCACACTTCGAGAGTCAAAAAAAAAAAAAGATGTATTTCAGGTGTCGGAGATGAAGGAGGTTGCGTGAGTTTAACCTTCCTTGGTAC
Organism: Peromyscus nudipes; assembly: GCA_902168325.1. Taxonomy (NCBI): domain Eukaryota; kingdom Metazoa; phylum Chordata; class Mammalia; order Rodentia; family Cricetidae; genus Peromyscus; species Peromyscus nudipes. Next base: position 59,532 of record CABHPH010147601.1, read on the forward strand.
CCTTGTGAGCTTTCTGTGTTTAATACTTGTTTTATCTGAAGCCTGTGGAGGTTCTAAACTATTAGAAGACACACTTTCTGAGAACTACCTTTCTAGTGGCCTGAAGATATACCATTGATGTTGGGCAACAAAGTTATTCTCTGTAATCCTCTTGATGTCATAAATGAAAAAGGAGACGGAGCTAGCTCCATCTGAACTTTGGGCAAACCATTTGCTCAAAAGGATCATCAAAGGACCTGGCCCTGCCAAAATAATATTAAAAAAAAAATCCAGCAGAAAGAGAAAACATTGAGGAGCACGCACAGAAATGAAATTGGTGCAAATTACCTTCAGTGTGATCGGAGAGAGACAAAACAAACCCCCACCACAGCCCACAGGAAAGCCACACAAGATAGATTGAAGTTGTAGCCCTCCCAGAAGCCATCTTTTAACAGCTTTCTTTCTTCAATGCTTTAACCTAAAAAAAGAAGAAAAGAGAGAGAAAGGGAAAAAAGAAAAAGAAGAAAAAAGAAAAGAAGAAAACCTACCCATTGTTAGCCCCCTATTCATCCTTCATTCAAAGTCATTCACTATGCATTAATTACCACCGTCTTCCAGTGCAGGGGCGCCTGAACGAACGAACGAACGAAAGCATCTTGTTTTCAAAGAGGCTCACTCCCGCCTCTGCTATTTATATGCAGAGCCTGATGAAAATTTCATCCTAATACTTTGAGATCTCCCCCTAATTTTTGCATACTGTAATTGTTCATAAGGGGGAAAAGACAAAAGAATGATCCCAGGCTTGCAGGAGAGTTGTTTGCTTGGCTTTCATTTTTCTTTCCAGCTGTGACACAGGCAGAGGCTGGAGCAGGTGTCCTGCCTGCCCTCGGGTAATTTTTAACTTTCCTTCCCTGCCTTTCATGTCTGCACACTTAGAGGAACATTTTACCCTTGCTGCCTGGTGCCGTCTCTCTCCTTTCTAATTTCAGTCTACTATCTGGATTTTCCCTTAAGTCTCACTAGAAGGAAAGAGGTGAGCTGGGAGGTCAAAAGTCTCATCTAGACATTTTAATTGATAGTGATTGGCTGTCTGATGCCACTTTCCTTTCATCCTGATTGGTTTCGTCAGACAGAAATATGTGGGAAGTGCAATACTGATTAATAGAAAATGAACGTAGAGCTGGTCCATCCGCTTCCAAGCTTTGGTTCTCTAATGCCATTTGAACATCAACCAGGAATGGTGGGGTTGAGTCTACAATTAATCTTTAACAAGTAGAACTTGAATAGGAAACATATTTTCATAAATCAGTTCCAGTGCCATTGCAAATTTATGATTTCCAATTTGTTTTTCAATTTTTATTTTTTCAAACAAATATGTATGCTGTTTTAAGGAAGCAAAAGAGAAGGAATAATGAAATGTATAGTTACAGGAACGCAACTGGTTCGGGCAAATTGAAAACCAGCCATATGTCCCAAGGGGGCACAGAGTGTTGCATGCAGACAGAAATTGCTCCAGCCTTTTCTTTTCCACTCCTTTCTTTTTTTGTTGTTGAGGAAACTGAAGCCTAAGCTGATAGTGACTTACCCAGTGTCACCCAAGTCCAGTGGAAAATTCTGTTCCAAATAGACTGGCAGTAGCATATCTTCCTGGCACACCTGACACTATACAACTTTTGAAGTCTTGGGTGGGCCATTGAGCTGGATCTCACAGTGTGCCTTGCCCATCCCTGGCACCACCTCAAGGCCCTGGTGTCCTTTGGACTTGGTCAAGCTTCCGTATCACTGCCCGCAATGCCTGAAAGAGAGTGGAGTGGAGGCTTCGAAATGATAGCTGTTGTTATTGTCGTTATGGGTGCTGAGCCAGCATGAATTCATAATGACTGCTGTTTGCTTCTTCACATGGGCTGGTTCTGTGCTGAAAATCACTTGTAGCACATTTATGGTGTGTGTGTGTGTGTGTGTGTGTGTGTGTTTATGCATCATTTGTGCAAGTCGATAGATGGTACCAATTTCAATACCATAACCAGCATCACTTCCACGTGAAGTGAATTTGAAAATATGAATTGTAATAATAGGAGCTCAGAACTGCAAAGGAGCTCACGGATAATCTAAATTCATTAACCCTCTCATTGATAGGACTCTCCCTACACTTCAGATTTCTTACATTAAACAGTACAAAGTGTCACAGAATAGCCCAAACACAATTTGAGAGGAAGTGAATCCTATGAATAATAACCACTGCTTTTGAATTATTTATTCAGAACAAACTTGATGTAATTATTTCTAATGGGAGCATGCAACCTTGTAGGTTAAATATTCACAGTGACCCCAGCTTTGCATGTGACTCTAGGGAGGCTGGGAGGAAAGTGTTGCCAAGAGTGCAACTCTAGGAAGCTAGCTGCAGCAGGATTTAGGCTCAGGCTCGAGGTGTCTGAAGACTTGGTCCCCGTTGGTGGGACTTTTTGGGAAGGATTAGGAGGTATGTCACTGGGGGTGGGCTTTGTGATTTCTAAAGCCCATTGTTGTAGGAGTCTTTCTGGAATAAGCGCTCCAACACCAATGAGAGTGCAAGAGAGGAAATGTCACAGATGACTAAAGCCAGGACAGCTCCTGAAAGTTCCATGTCGGGTCCAGTTCACATTCTCATTTTATACTCTAAAACCACAAGGTGGGGCAGGCAGGCAAGCCAGATTTTACAGAAATGTATGTGGCAGTCAGCAGGTTGTTCAGGTCAATGGTAACAACCCATGGCTCTTTCTCCAGGCCATTCTGTTCCAGGTAGCAAGTGAAGTCATGCTTGGCAAGTAGGTAGTACAAGAAATGCTTTAAGTAAATCGCCAAATGAATCAATAAATCAAAACCTAATAATTGGTCTTTTCTATCTTATTCTACTTCACCTTGACATTCCCAGTTAACTCTCTCTGCCTCCAACTTGTAGATCAGGATGTGAGCTCTCAGCTACTGCTCCAGTGCCATGCCTGCCTGCCTGCCTGCTGCCATGCTTCCTGCCATGATGGTCATGGACTCTAACCCTCTGAAACTATAAGCCCCAAATTAAATACTTTCATTGTAAGTTGTCTTTGTCATGGTGTTTTATCACAACAATAGAAAAGCAGCTGAGATAGGCCCTTTGGTGGGAATGCTATCCTTGAGGTCCCCGACTGGTTCCCAGCACTAACATTCCATTGGATCTGCACCAGGAGATGTCAAAGTCCATGGCCAGTGTCTGTGCCACTGTGGCCAGCCCCCAACCTCCCTGAGCTTGTATTTCCCCTCTTAGGAGTGCCATGGTCTGTTTCCTCTTGTCCTGCTTATGTGGTGGGAGCAGCCTGGGGCAGGACAACATGATCCTGTCAAAGCACTCTGTAATCTACAGTGCCTGGCCTCAAGTTTCATGATGAGTAATGTGTTCTGTATGAAATTTCAGTGGCTTCTAAGGACTCTTCATTAAGTTTGAAAAATGGACTATATCTTGGAATATAAGCAAGCAAATAAATAAGAACTGTCTTGTTTTCAAGTAGAAACAGAATAGCACTATCAGCTTTAGCCTCTTAAAAAAGAGACATATAAAGGCACCTTTTGTCTTGTGTGTGTGTGTGTGTGTGTGTGTGTGTGTATGTGTGTGTGTGTGTGTGTGTATGTATGTATTTTTAAGGCAATCTTTATTTAAAATCAAGAGAAAAAAATCACTGTGACTCATCTGAGATATAGTTCCATTTTCCAGGCACTCATGACACCATTCTTATTTTCCAGTTACAAGAAGTAATCAATAATGCATCCTACGATATGAGAAACTCTAGATTGGAGCAAGGACTTGGAGAGACAGTCTGGGGTCCCTTCCCCCACCCCGCCACCAGCTGACCTGGAGAAAACAAACAGAAAATAGGAGTGCCCAAGTTCATCAAGCCCAAGCTTGAAGCAACCAATGACAGCCCCTGACTCCAGACTCTGTGCTTCACCACGTTCCTACCCTGGAGGGCAGAGCTGAGTGTGCTTTATTAGGCTGTTAGCTCCTGGTGGAAATGCTTACCTTCAGCTTCACACAGCCTTTAAGACATTAAGGCTGCCTTGGAAGCCCCCAGCCCACCCAGGCCAGAGGAAGGCACGCCTAACTAGAGGGTATTTGAATATGAATGTGTATGCATATGTGTGCATATATGTGCGCATGTATGTACATGTACCACACATGTATATATACACATATATATGTACAATGATATGTATATATGAGTGCATTGTGTGCACATGCATGTGTATCCCCCACACCTACACAAGGGACATGCATGTGGTATGGGAAGAAGAGGAGAGGTGTCACAGGAAGGGAGCTGACCTGTGGGTGAGAGCTTCAATACTGCACCTCCTCGCCAAACACTGAGGACCAAAGCATATTGGTAGAAAGAGCCTAGCTCCCACAATTCCCAGCTCATCTCCTCTTAAAGCATTCAGACTTCCAAGCAGTTTTCTTTTCTTGACAGGGTCCCCAAACACAGCCTCAGTACAAAATGATGCCCAAGCATGTTGTGATGTGTCTCTCCCACAACAACAGCTCAAAGCACATGGCTTTGATTGTCCGAGGCATAAGGAAGTCTCAAGGAACATTGCGGAAGAGAGGGCAGGAAGAGTCTAAGAGCCAGTGGACCGGGAGTTTACTACGAGATTGTGTCTCCTAGGAATGTCATGAGCTACACTTATAAAATCGCACTAACCTGATGGCCTAAACATGACCCGAACAAGGACAACAATTAAAGACACGCCAAAGTGGACAGGGAAAGCCCATGAGGCCTCAACCTTGCACAAAGCACTACAGACAGCTAAAGAATGCTGAGAGTAGAAGAAATGGTCTTCCCAGGGAAAGCACACCAGTGCCTTAGTATTGTGGTCAGCCCTGAACACATACATATATAACCTCAGACTGAGCAGGGCATAATTAGGAATATATAAATATCTATAATATATATGCATGCATGTAACAACAATTAATGAACAATGAAGAAGCCATGAGCTCTCTTGGAAGAGAGCAAAGAGGGGTGTATGGGAAATAGGAATAGGAATAGGAAAGGGAAAAGTTGTAATTATGTTATTATAACCTCAAAAATAAAAGAAATAAGAAGAAGAAGGATTGTTGGTTACTTTTCAAGGAATTGTAATCCTAAAAAAGAATTTAAAACCAACCAACTCTTTTCAGGAAAGCATAGGAGTCAGGAACACATACAAAGAGAAAGTATAGTTAGAAACCCATGGTGTAAATGTCAGGAAACACAAAGCCCTAAGTATTAGTATATGTTGATGGTGACTTCACACATGTGTTATACTCAAACCTGCCATTGATCTGCATTTTAATATTGAGATTACATAAGGTGTAAGCTTCCTCCTGGCATCCATTGTTTTTACTTCATGTCTTTTACCTCAGCACCTGTGAACCTTATATCAAAAGCTTGTTCCCTAGAAAGGGACTGTCTGTCTTCCTAAACACAGCGGGTCTGTACCCCTCCTGGAGCTCCTGTGATAGACACTTGCCAGGGATCATGATGGCTCCTTTGAGTCCTCTGTCAGATGTTGTTTACTTTCTGGAATGTTTTCTTACTTCTTCATCATATGAGAATTTTTTTTATTCATCAAGAATTATTAAGCTCTTAAGGGAAGTATAACCAGCCATTAATGTCAGTCTTCCATAGCATTCTGGTTTCTAACATTGTATTTTCAGGTCACTTGGTAATGCTAATCAAGCAATTTTCCTGATGTACTTCAGCTTACAAAGCACCGATAAAATGCAGTTTTGTTAAAATTTGTTAAGCCATAGAAAAAAACTGCTATGGTTCAGCCTTAACTATTGATGTTACCCAGGGCATATTTAAAAGTCCCTGTATAAAGGACCACTTTCCTCCCTGTGATTCCTGGGCCTGGACACCCAACCCTTCCTCCCTCCCTGCCAGTTTCCATGGGCTCACAGGTCCTTCACTGGAATCACTAGCTTGTATTTTCAGGGTAGAAGAGGAACTCAGCAAATACAAGATATTCTTGCAGAAAACACTGATAACTACCTTAATATTAAGAACTCTGTGTGGGGTACAGAGAGCCTTACCTTTATCAATCACACTCTAAATCACTAACATGGATTATTGATCTCTGTATTTTAAAGGGTTAATAATGTTTTCTGTGTCATGTGATTAAAATGTAAAATGACAATATTAAGAAGGATTAGAAAATTACTTGTGAACACATATTTGTGATCAAAAGTATTTTCCAGTGTTGGTACTTGAAACAGTGTAAGTCTCTGGATAGCCAGAACATCAAGTAATCCGGCAACAACCTGGCCACTTCCTAGCACCTTCCAAACTCTAAGCAAAACCAGATGGTCAGGGCATCCAGAGCCCCTGAGCTGCTGTGGGTGATGTTATCAAGTTCTTTCTACTAATCTAAAGACATGCTCAGTAATGTTCACAGAATCATAGCTAATAAATGGTAGAACCACTTTTTAAACACATCCCTTTCTTCTATAAAAATAAATGAACAAGATTGATAGGATACATGAAACTCTCTGGGGTTTCTGAAGGAGGGTAGATGTTACAGCAAATTCACTGAAAGTCTACTTTTCAATCTGTGATTTTTTTTTCAGTGAAAAGAGTTAGAAATGTCATTTTGTTTTCATCATTTTAATTCCACCTTTCCCACAGTCTTTGAAAGCAGATGTGATTTTTACTTATATTTATATGCTAATTCCTGACACACAAGAAGAAAAATGTTGAGTCCCCTAATTCTCATAACAACCGTGTCATAAGTTCTGAAATAGCTCTAAATAGAACTCAGAAACACGGCTGCTCTGTGCCTCATGATATTGCTCAAAATTCAAACCTGACAGAATCGACGAATAGATTAACAACAACAACAACAAAAGTTTTGTTTTGGAGTTTTTTTTTTTCCCCCAAAAGCATTTCCAGTATTCAAAAGACTGAAGGAATAAACATGAGGACTTTTGTCTATCACATGTTTGCACAATCTGTAAGATCAAAATCCTCCACTTCAGGAGGTCCCTCGGTGATGCCAGAGGGGGATGCTCTTAGTCACACCTGTAATGAAGACTCATGAAGATGCCCCACTTCCCTGTCTCCATTCTTTGGACCGGTTTTGCCTTTTGGCTACCCCTTGACCAGCACACCTATCCATTAAGGAAGGTCACAGTTTGCTCCAGTTCCTGTCACATCCCCCTTTAAGATGAGTGGACAAAGATGCCTGGCAGTGACCTTGCATCCGTGGCCCTTCCTTACTGGCAGCATTTTCCTCGGAATAGGCAGCGGCACACGCATGGCTTGCTCTCTCCTCTGGCCTTCCCTTGTTTGTTTTGCCCAAACTGCTGTGTTTGCACTGAACACAGCTAGAGCTCCCCCTCCATCTTTGCCTCCTGTCTGACGTATAAACAGCATCTGACAGGCAAATCCTCAAGGGCCGCCTGCATGGATTGGGAAGTGGAGCTGTGGACTCTAGGTCAGAGCCGGGCTTAGCAAAACACATCTTTCAGGTGTGTGGCTTTGAGTTCTTTTCACAAGCCTGTGTCCAAGCCTTCTTTCCTCTTAGAAATGGTTATGTCTCTCAGACACGACATTGTCACTGAGTGTAGCCAGGCTGAAGCTGTCTGCTTGGGACATTGGAGAAAGAACTTTTGCTTTGGAGAGGAGAATGAGTCTTGTGATTCTGTGATTCTAGGGAGAAGGGTGCAAAGTCAAATATTCAAGCACTCCATTAATGCCCAATCAGATTGCTTTGGCAAGAAAATGGCATGACATCGAACTTAATTTGGGGGGGGGGCTGCTGATTTTGTTGTTGTTTTTCTCCTAAGAGCCAGATAGATAGCTTTGTGTATCCTCAATAAACTTGCTAAGAAAAAACAGTGATGGGCTGGGAGATGGCTGAGTAGATAATGTGCTTCCCATGCAAGCAAAAAGAATGGAGTTTGCTCCACAGAACTCAGGGAAAAGAACCAGGTATGGAGTGCATGCTTGTGATCCCAGAACTGGGGAGCAGGAGGAACCTTGAGCCCCAGGTCAATGAGAGACTCTGTCTCACAAGCAAGGTATAGAGGAGAGATCTCTGTGGGAGGAGGGGACAGCAATACAAAAAGAGAGAGGCTGCCTTAAAAAACAAAAACAAAGTGTACTGTGGCTGAAGAATGACCAGAGGTTGACCCCTGACCTCCACATGCATGTCCACATACATGCACTGCAGACACCTGTGCATCTGCACACATGCATGACTTTTTCTAAGTAAATAATCTACTAGTCTTATAAATTAGCACCTTAGATTCTCAGCTTTTCCTGGACTGGTGTGTGTGCGGTTAAAGGCCTGCCATGGACTCCTGTTAGCACACAGATCTCAGACAAAGGCTGAATGAAGTTCTACCCATGTCTAATTGCTCAGTCATGCCTAATTCTTGGCTTGTATTCCAGAGCTACCTTTGTGTCTGTGTCTCACTAAAACCTTCCACTTACTGTGGCTTCAAGGCTCATCACTTCAAGGCAACTCACTTCCTGAAAGGCTCTGTGTGCTTGTGTAGAAAACTAAACACACTGGAACCTAATTTCTCTGCTTAAAAATGGGCTGGTATTTGAGATTTATCTGTTTCAGAGCAGATAAAACCAGGGAAGCTGTGAAGGTTGGTAAAGTCCAGCTCTCCCCTGGTGTTGTTCTGGAAGGTGTAAGAGAACAATATGACCAGGTGAGAACCACAGTCCCTAACCACAGGGTGGCTTTGGATAGGATAAGCACCTGCCCTAGTCTTAGCTTCTTTGGTTCTATGGAAGGAATGGAGGTTGACTTCTTAGTCCTTTGGAGGTCCTCTCTGATGTTGCCAGACCCTCCTGTCCAGAGGGAAGCACTCTCCATCCTCCTCCACGGATGCCTGGATCCCTCAAAGCTTGCTGATTGGGACCCTTTCTCATGCCCTTTTCAAATGTTGAAGAAATACATCTGATACACGCACAGCGCCCGAGTCCCAGAATCACTCTCAGTAGTGAAAAGGAAATTGCTCAGCTAGACTTGTGCCTCTTCTGTTTAGGCATAGTTGGTAGTCTTCAGGGGTGACAGACATGCCTGTTCTTCATACTTGGGGCCAGCATTATCACATAAGGCCACAATCATCACCCCCACACAAAAGCCACCTCCCAGTGGTGACCATTGCCATCATGATCACCACTAGGAGGATTTATATCAGATTGTTCTTCCATCTTAAAAGTGAGAAAACAGGGGCTGGGGAGGTGGTTCAGTGGTTAAGAGTACTGGCTGCTCTTTCAGAGGTCATGAGTACAGTTCCCAGCAACCACATGATGGCTCACAGCCATCTATAACAGGATCTGATGCCTTCTTCTGGCATGCAGAGCACTCATACATAAAATATAAAAAAATACAATTTAAAAATCTGAAATTTAAAGATTTATTTTTTTAAAAAGCGAGAAAGCATCCCAAAACGATCTTCAATGAAGGAGATACCACAAGGCAGCCACCATGTTACACACTATCTCATCTGATGGCAGAATTCTGGTGAGTTGGTAGTTGCTAGTGTTCCTATTGTAGACCAGAAGAAACCAAGATTCTTCTTCAGTTGAGTGACTAAACCAATTTCTGTGGTAGGGGCTTGATCCTGAATCTCATCTTCCTTACTGTATACCTACTGTAGGAAGTGTGCATCTCTAACATTTCATCACTATTATTACTTTAAAAAAAGAAATTCCAAGGGAAGAGATGATTAAAAAAAATCTAGATAAGTATTTCAAATGTTGCTTCCTAAATGTCAGTGTGTTTCTGTCAGCTCTCTCTGCAGCCTTCTCAGGCTGGTGGCAGCTGATCAGTCATTTGATTACCTTGCTCTGAGAGAATCATGGGCCATCTATTTTTAATGAAATAAAACTAATTTCACCTCAAGGGATTCTTTGGAACATTTTATGACATTTGTTGAGATAATTGGGGACATCCTGGAGTGTCACAAAACCAAGGTTGGGAATCAGTGCTCTGAGGTCTGAAGAAGCAAATTAAATTTTTTTCTCTGGCTTTCTTCAGATGCTTCATGTGTGGAGAGTCAACTTTCTACAGCTTTCATTATGTGTTTTCACTTCCTTCTTGTCCTCCTTTCTCTCCTTTATTTATTGTGTATAGACACCTACACAGCTCATCAACATGCCCCTAACCTAATTAGCTCTCTTCCGATGAAACAATACCCCTCATTCCAAGAACGGGCAGGATTTTAGAGCCAGGAAGGGGCTGTGACCTTCTGAACTTCTCTGCTGTCAGGCTGTGCACAGGTGACTCATGAAACACTTACCCAGGTGCAGGAAAAGACAGCTCGGCAAGACAGTGCCCCTGTCTTAATAATAGGAAAAGGCATTTTCAAAGAGTTGTGCTAGGCTGCTTTTGAAGGGATGTGACCTGACCTGATCAGATTCTGGGATAAGCAGAGCTTCAACCAGAGGGCCTTCATGCTCTCCTCAGGATGTGTTTATAGGCAAAGCCCAGATGGTTCCCAGGGAAGATGAAATGTATCTCACTCAGCAGAGCCCATTTAAAGGTTGAATCTCGGGAAATGTAATGACTTCCATGCGACTGACTTCCACCTGTTTACCAATCAGTTACAACTTCCTTGTTTACTCAAGTCTTCTCAGAGGTGTCCTCTGTTGCCAATCACGTTTATTTAGCATGCACACATTCATTCATCCAGTCACTCAGTTGCACTGATAGGAATCCCTACCATTATCAACCAGATGCTCATAACACTTTCTCCATGTGTCCTCCCTCTGCCTCTTCAGGCAAGTCCTGGAACTACTCTGATCACCAGCTTTCTTAACTGTTATGATAGGTCCCAGACAAGATCTAAACAAGCCCTGAATTCATTATTTGGGGGTTGAGATCAATATATACTCATCCAAGGGAAGAAACAAGCATAGCATCCTTCAGTTCTTCATGGGCAATTTGCTGGAATAGCCTTGTGCTCACTAGTTGAAAATGCAGATCTCATAAAGGCCTGGCAATAAACTTTTGACAGCAAAGGGTCCTAAGTATCCCAGGAACCCATGAGACAAACATGATTTTAGCACTGTTTCATCTGTTTGTTGTTTAATAAAGATTCCTGGTACTGAGCTCCCTGCTTATAAATAATGTATTTACAACTTGGTTTCCATATTTTTATCATCCCAGAAATAGAAACAGACTGATAGTCAGACTACAGAAAACTATTTCAGAGTTGCCTACATGCCCCAAGTGTCCATTCTCCTGCTTCTGTGTTTAGTAATAGGAGACTGTGTTTAGACACACACTGACTACCCATCTGGGGTCTGTGTTTCTCAAGTGTTCTTGCAGCTAGGCATGCCTATGAAGCTATATTGTCCAATTAGGGACTACATTTCCTGGACTCTCTTGCAGCTAGGCATACCTAAGAGGCTATACTGTCCATCTGGGGACTACATTTTCTGGACTCTCTTGCAGCTAGGCATACCTATGAGGCTTCACTAGAACCAGAGAGATGGACCATCCCCTTGATGATAAGTCATTTGCCACACTTTCTCTCTTCATTCTACCTGATAAGTGGGAAGTTGTAACACCTGTAACAGATGATGTTGAGGGTTACCCAGCTGCCTATGAGACATGAACCACAGTCTTCCAGATTCAGGAAAGAAAGAGAAATAGTCTTATTTTACTTATGCCATTATTTCTCACAGAGCCTGTGTTTGCTGTGGGTTATGCTCATTGTTAATAAAACACTGATTGGCTGATAGCCAGGCAAAAAGAGATCAGACTGAGGATGCTGGGGAAAAGAAGGGTGATGTCAGGGAGATGCCTGCCAGCTTCCCAGGAAGCAAGATATGCTAGAGGGCAGGTAAAGTCATGAGCCATGTGGCAAAACATACATAGATTAATAAAAATGAGTTAATTTAAATGTAAGAGCTAGTTAATTAGAAGCCTGAGCTATCAGCTGAGCATTTACAGTTAATATAGGCCTCTGTATGGTAATGTGGAAGCAGCTCCTGGGACCAGAAAACTCTGTCTATATTTGCTATTACCACTTATCCTATAATCTTAGTTTCTAACCCAAAAGACAATACTTTAAGGAGATTAAAATATTAAATATTTTAGAATACCACTTAAGGGGAATGTGAAGGGATTAAGTAGTTTCTACCACATTTCTAATATATTCCAAAGAATAGAGTGTTAAGATAATTAGTTTAAAAAAAACTAAAGCCAACCACTCTCTGATTGTTTTTGAGGCCTGCTCTACAAGATCAGGGAATTTATGCCTAGCTCTAGCTAAGGAAGTCTTGGACCCTAGAGAGAGCTTACTCCTGTTGCATAACTAAATTGATATAGCTGCAAAGCTGCCTTCTAAATATTTGTTTATATCCACAAAGAGTTTGTGTTTGGATGATACTCATACAGTTCTGAGTCTTCCTTACCTCCTGGGTGTGCTCTGCTTTTGTATACTGTGGGACTCTTTTTTGGAAATGGGAGACTTTCAACATGTGTCACAGAATGTCAGAATCCCTTCATATACTTGCAAAGTTCCTGCACTGGTTAAAGGAACTGATGATCTCCAGGCTCAGAACCTGCTCTGTGCCATTGTTGGAGGGGCTGGACTACAATGCTTTCATTAGGGCCTGTGCTTCCCAGGTGGTCCAGGTTGACCAACTGGGTCCGCGCCATCATCCAACTCAAAAAAACAAGCCCAGGAGGCTCTGTGAGGCCGACTGCATCATGTGAGTTTCCACATTTTTAAAATACCTACATTATGTTTATGACTCTGATGATGACAGCATATTTACTACAATGGAATGAATGTCAGCAGGTTATTTATGAAATGTGACCTTATGGGCCAGAGCAGATGCAGAGTTCATGGCTCTATGTTAGCTAATCTTAAAGGCCCAGCTCCCAGGTCCCTGTTTGAAAGGCAGAGTCACTGGAGCCCAAGATCACATGGAATGGTTGAATGAACAAGCAAGTACAGTTCTGTGGGGCTTGAAAACACTGACCATCTCCAATATTTCTCACTCCTCCTGAGATCAAGGGGTATTAGAATTAGGAAGCTCTCTTGTTATAAAACTGCAACCCATAGTCCAGAGTTCACTTAAGCCACAATTTTCCTTTGTCCTGTTGAAAATTCGAGGCCCTGACAAACAACATCAATTCTGAGCAAAAAGTAAAAGATGTTTTGTGAATGAAATCTCCCTCTCTTCTCATTTCTCCCTTCCCCCTTCTTTTCCTCCCCTCCCCTCTCCTCCTTTTCTCTCCTCATCTTCTCTCTCCCTCTCTCTCATTTTGGGACAGCTTTTCCCTTTGAGTCTGGGCGTCATGATGCAGCCCAGCTGGCCTCCCTAACATGAAGATTACGTTTGTGCTTCACCTAGACACAAGTGTACAAAAACACTTAACAGAATTTAGTACCAAGTCAGACGATTTTTTTTCAAAATGTTTTCTTTTTTAATGTTATAGCTCACTCTATAAAAAGGTATATTTCCTTTAATTAAGGACAGAAATAGGGTACGTCTGCCACGTGATTTCTTCATTTGCTGAGTACTTCAAAGATGTCAGTGTACTCCAAATGATACTCGCCTAAAGGAATAGTCTGGGGTGCAGGGGGAGTAGAGAAGGGTTTTGTGTCTAGCAGAAATGGAGGCTGAGTCCCTTCCCCATGTCCCGTGTCAGGAAGCATTAGTACTTAGGCTTGAGTCACGCTCAAGTCCTTTGTCATGGCCATCATACAGTCTGTGTGTGCACGCTCCTCCACAGGTTTGGACATTTGGTCCCATCTGGTAGCACTGTTCTGGGAGGTCTTGGAACCTTTAGAACATGGGCCTAGCTGTTAGACTTAGGGCCATAGGGATGGGAGTTATGGATTACAGTGTAGCCGCCAGACCCTGGTTCTAGCCTCTGCTTCCAGGTCTCCACTTCTGGGCCCACTGAGATTCAGCCACACATGTCCACTGTCATGAACTCCTCCATGTCTTCATCCAGATGATGGACTCCACTCTCTGAAACCAGAAACCAAGGTAAATTCTTCCTCCTGTAAGTAGCTGCTTTTGTGTGCTGGGTCACAGTAAGGAGAAAGTTCACCAATCTGGCCATTTGGAAGATAGTGTGTAATTTGGGGCAATGTCTTTCCTGAGGTCTCCTTATCTCCCATGCCCCTAAAATAATCATACCATCACTCCTTCTACCTTTATGTTTTCCCAGTGAACCAATAGACAAGCCTGAATGTGAGCCTTGCCACACCATGTTGACCTGATTAGAGATATAAGACTACCTCACAAGAGCAAAGGGGTGGGCTAGCCCAGGGAAAGGCTGCTAAAGGGCAAACCAGGCAGCTGGTGACCATGGTGACTAATCTGTGCATGGAAGAGAAGAGTGATATCCTGTCATTTGGAATTAAAAAGAAAACTACTCTACATCTTTTGGGAGAAATTTTCTTTTGTTTTGAAGAAATTTTTTCAAAACAAGTATTTGTGAATTTGATAGTTTTTAAAGGTAGTTAGAGTCCATAGCAGTGTTATAGGAAAAAGAATTGAAAACTGACCATCATGTGCAAAGAGAAGAGTGCAGGAAACACTTCACAGACACATCCAGATCTAGACTGTCATAATTTGTCTCTAGCTATCTTCACAGAATGTCAGTTACCAGCATTTGGGCGGAAACATAGTTCAGTTGGGAGAGTGCTTGCCTAGCACAATGGAAGCCCTGGGTTTCCTCCGGAAGCCCTGGGTTTCCTCCCTAGCACCACATAGAGTGGACCTGGTTTCCCACCCAGACCCACCCTTGGTCTTCGGGGATGTGACTCTCTGCCGTCTTTTCCTGCGCTGCTGCTCGGTCACTCACTCTTGCTGAGTGGCGTCCCACTCCAACAACCCTGTCACTGTAAGCCACACAGCAAGTACAGAGCCAGCCTGGGCTACACGAGACTCTGCCCAAAAAACAAGGAAAGAAAATCGAAATAAGCAGTTTGTGTAAGTTATCGATATTTACACTGACTAGTCGTTCTGTTTCAGAGGGTTAGTGTTCTGACTTACCCAGCTCTTTCCTGAACAGAACTCACTGAGCATTCCAGGGTTCACTCTGTAATGTCCATCCTTCCTGCCCTGCAGGGGCTCCTCCTGGGATTCCTCCCATCTCTGAGAGAGAGAGAGAGAGAGAGAGAGAGAGAGAGAGAGAGAGAGAGAGAGAGAGAGA